>WHUY01000204.1:0-38788 GCA_015179035.1 Tirmania nivea
TCCCGAATATCCCACATCCACCCATTAGGATCTCTGTGTACCTCTATTTCTGGATCACAGATCCAGAAGGCTACAGCGGTGCCCTGCTCTAAAGCGTTTCCCTCCTCCTCTTGCCCATCGGAATTCTCACTCTCGGCATGAACCCTCTTCCGAGCTCTTTTTATAGCTAGATTTTTCGCAGTCTCAGATCGTTTCTTTAGGCAATCCTGAAGCAGAGCTTCTAAAGCCTTTTTATGGAATTCGGAACCAGCTGCAAGGCGCCCTTTGATACTAGGTCGAAATCCTGTGAGGGTCCTCGCAGCAATGACTAAAGCATCTCTCTGAGCCTCACTGGCCCCACTCCATGTCTTAATCAAGTATTATGCGTAATAATCCTTTATTGCATTTCGCCATGTAGTATAATCCGCGTCACGGGTATCCCACCCCAGGTCCGCCTTTGAGTTCTTGATGAGATGCTTGGCAGTAACCATTCTAACCCAATATATTAATTCTGCACTTATGGCGTCGGGAGACTCGCATTAGTATATAGACATACCTCCCAATATACTCAATATACTTCCGCCTTGTAAAACAATTCTTAGTATCGTGGTGATTGTTAATATGTATTGTGTATCGTAAATATGAATTATGTCGGATCTGAAAAGTGTTTATTTAGTGAGAGGTACTATACCTCTTTATACAAGATCAACGAATGGCCATGAGAATACTATAGTCATCATGGTCATCGTCTATTTCGACCTCGAACATTATAGATTGTACTTGTGATTAACTGTAGAAAGCATTGGCTACCCGATGTATTTCATGGAAGTACATATTCCATAAGCCAAGAATATTATACTCCTTTGTAGAACTCAAATATGTCCCTAACGGCAGTTCCAATGCTATATTTGATATCTATATAGAGCTATCTCATTCCATGCAATGTTTCTGTATTGTCCCCGAGAGGTTGCTAGACCTATTCCGAATGTATCATATCTAAACCCTTTTTAGTCTAGTGGAATATGTAGTGGAACCACTTTAACCCAACGTAGCTAGACTCAATACGAGCTTCTCATATCAAACATCTCACGTCAAATGTCTCACGCCAAATGTCTCATGCCAAACGTTTGACATCCAACATCCTAACCTTCTGATACCTCTATATCTACAAAAAGACCTCCGTCGAAGATGAACTCCCAAAAAACTCGTTGTCCTTGGTGCTCCAGAGTATATACTGCTTTGAGAGCGTATACCAATCATATCCTGAAGCATCATCTAGAATATGCCCAACAAACCATTTCCTGTCTCCCCCGTCGTCAATCTGACGCCTCCGAGGATTCTTCCGAAGGTACCCATCCAACAGCAGAAGCGCCCAGCCCTCATTCAGGATCTTCTGAAGTTTACGAATCTGACATTGACCCCACTGAGCTTGCCCAAATCCATGATAATTATGACGATTTAGAATCCGCGGATAATGAGGAGTTTGATGATAAATCAGACGTGGAAGCCTCCCCTGAACGTCCCGCCTTCGAACCAGTAGATTGTGAGCCAAATGCCTATACCCCCAATGTCATCCGGCAGATGCCTTCTAGATATCACGCGGGCGAACCTATACACCCATTTCTATTCTCAAAGGAGCGTTCACCGGCATACAATCACCTTCATCATTTTCTAAACCCTCGGGATTACAAGCTGGCTCGATTTTTTACTCTATCCAAAGTCCCTAAAACCCAAATTAATGATTTCTTCCGGGACAACATATTGTCCACATCCGCCGGCAACCCACCGATGTCACGGATCTCCTATAAGTCTGCTTATACCTTTTATAAGCACATTGCACAAATGGTTACGGATCCTGCGTGGACTACAGGTTCTGTGGAATACACTTTGCACCCCAAAGGGGAATTTTATTACCGGAATATAATAGAATGTATCTAATACCTACTGGTGCAGCGTGTCTTTGTCCCACACATGGTCTGGGAGCCAGTAAAGGTGTTTAATAAAGACAGTGAGCAAATATATTCAGAATTGAATACTGTATTATAGTGGTGGGATGAACAGGTAAGTCCTCTTAATAACCCCTCTCTATACTCTTCCTGACATTTGCTAGTGCAACATTCCTGTCGGATCGATACTGATCCCCATCCTCCTGGTATCCGATCAAACCCACCTCACCAACTATTCAGGAGACAAGAAATTGTGGCCTCTGTATATGAGTATTGGGAACATCAAGTCTACAGTATGCAACAAGCCTACCATAAACGCTTGGATTCCTATTGCTCTTCTACCTGTGCCTTCAAAACGGCTACATAAGATACCCAACTACAGCATGGAGACACAGGAATTGGACGCGCTACAGATTATGCACGAGATCCTGAGCCACATCCTGAGTCCTCTTGCCGACGCAAAAACCCAGGAGGGAATCGAAATGGTGTGCTGCGACGAAAATATACATCGATGCGTACCTAAGCTCTCTGCCTGGTTGGCAGACCATATGGAAAATGCCACAATACATGGCATAGCGTCGAACCATTGCCCTATCTGCGTTGCGCCCCCAAACGAATTCGGTGAACTCCCAGAGAGACCTTATGAGACACGACCTCACCTCCAATATGCGGCGGTATATCAAAATACCGACGTCCAGCAGCTGGAGGCTGACGGAGTGAAGAACATCAACAACGCCCTCTGGCACATTCCACGTTATGAACCACATGGCATTGTTCACCCTGACATGCTTCATACTCTTCTTCTTGGGATCCTAACCCACCTGATGAAATAGGTGCCAGATTTTCTAGAACACGTTGGATGCCTAACCATCTTCGACCACTTGTGGTCTCGACTTCCCCCATTCCCTGGATTCACCAGACCAAACAAAGCATACTACTCTGTTGGTCAGTGGCAGGGCAAAGAAATGCGGAATTTACTCCGTGTCCTCCTCGGAGTATTCACAGCCGTTCTAAGTCAGACAATAGATATTACTCCCATTGCATCCCAACATAAATCGTCCTGTCGGAAGGCCATTCTATGTATCTGCTATATTACGGACTTCATGCTCATGGCTCAATATCAAACCCATACTCCGGGGACAATTCAATCCATGAAGGATTACTTGTCAGACTTCCATGAATATAATGATGTTTTCCTGAGATTTCGCGCTACAAAAGCGACCAAGAACGCTGCCAAGCAGGCCACCAAAGACTTGCGTGAGGACCAATGCAGATCACTTATGTCGGACACCCCATGCCCTCTTTCCCTTGCAAAACGCCAAAAGCTCCAAGAGCAATTCCGAACCGAAGCGGACAAATTAGTCGATGACTTACTAAGTACTGGGGTAAACTACAATTTCCCGAAAATGCATCTTATCTCCCACTTTGTCGACCAAATCGCAAAGTATGGATCTCTACCGCAATATTCAACTGAGATCTGTGAGGCCTCCCATAAGCTTCTTAAAGACGCATATCAGCGGAGCAATCACGTCAATCCCATCCCGCAGATTATTCGTACATATACGCAAGTACACAATTTCGCAATGCGGGAAAGAAATATCGAGTAATGGCTTGTTGAACTTCCACATATCCCCGACGAAGTACATAGTATTATTACCCCTCAACGACCGACCCTACATGTACTCAAGGACGATCCCCCGGCACGTACAATAACTAGGCTCTAGGGACGACTTGCTAATAAGGACATAAATACTCTGTCTATATTGGAAACAGTATACGAACTCCCGGACCTCTAAGCGCTCACTCGAACCTATCTTACCTAAAACCATTTCCACCAAATAGTTGATCCGGAATCCCACGCCAATCGTCTTCTGGAATCCCTACTGGAGGCCTTTAATACCCTACAGGTCGCTGTTCCCATCTTCAATGGGGATGGCCATATGATACACCATATACGCTGTACAGGAGGTGAGTTATTCCATAAGCAAGACCAAAGACATGACTGGGTATTTGCCCGACGCCGAGGTCAGACAGGCAAGTCAACCCCCGGTGCGCTGAATGGAAGAGTTCCTGCTCGCCTCAATGCCCTTTTTAAACTGCGAAACATTCCAGAAAACACTTGTTACCGACTTGCCCATATATCTCTCTTAACAGTCGTCGGATCCCCTATACCAGACGATCCAGAAGGGATAGTACGTGTTGGCACTCCACTTAAGAATCACGTCATAAGGATTGCAGATATTGAAGGTATGGCCCACCTCATTACTATTAACCCGGATCAGCTTTATCTCGTAAATAATCGGATAGACCTATATACTTGGAACGATATCCATGATGGTAACTAGTAAAATCTATAGCTTAAGATAGTATACATGAATAAAGCTCAGATTATGCAGAGGCCAATGCAAGATATAGTTCACAATGCTCGATGTGCAACCCATTAGCCCTTGACGTCTTTTGTCAGTACACTCGCACCCAGAATACAATAGCTCACAAAATACCCCTCCAGACTCCTAGTGCATATCTAAAATAATCCAGATGCCATTTCGCTAATAAATTCCGCCCAGATGAGTTTTATGTGTGCTCTGACATCTGGACGCCCCAGACGCCCTGGATGCGCGCGCGCGTCAGGACGCGTGGCGGTAGCGTCAGGACGCCAATTTTTTTTTCCTGTTGGAATTAAACATAGCAACTGCTAAATGTGACTGAATTAGTTGATATAGTGAGCATGGTATTTGCCTGAATTAGCTAACATAGCGACCGCAGAATTTAACTGAATTAGCTGACATAGTGAGTATGGGAATTAACTGAATTAGCTGACATAATCACTATAGGAATTGATTGAATTAGCTGATATAGTGACCGTGAGATATCACTGAATATGAAGCTACTTAAATTAGATATAGTGACTATATGATATGACTGAATTAGCTGATATAGCGACTACCGGATATGACCAAATTAGCTTATATAGTGACTATGGGATATCACTGAATACAGAGCTACCTGAAATAACTAACATAGTGATCACTGGATATGACTGAAGTAGCTGATATAGCAACCGTGAAATAGTACTAAATATAGAGCAGCCTAAATTACCTAATATAGATAGTACTAAATATGACTAAAGGAGCTAACATAGCAATCGTATGATATCAGTGAATACGGTAATATCTAAAATAGCTAATATAATAACTCTGGAATATTAGGGAATATGAACATACTAGAATTAGCTAATATAGTGACCGCTAGATATAACTGAATTAGTTGATATAGAAATCGCAAGATATCACTAAATTAGCTGATATAGTGACCGTGAGATATCACTAAATATGGAAGTACCTGAACTAGCTAAGATAGTGACTAGTAGATATTGGTAAATAATTAACTGCATAAAGTATCTAATATAGTAACTGGTAGATAGAGTGGAATTCTGGGGTATCTACATTCGGTGATACAGCGACTGCTAAATATTATTGAGCCTAGACCTGCATGAAGAAGGTAATATTGTCACTACTGGATATTACTGAATTAGGGATTATATTAATTGGTGCATACAGTTAAGCTAGAGTGGGCTAAATTAGGTAATATAGTAAGTATAATTAGAAAAGAGGTATGCACGTAACTAATGACTAAGTATTATAGTATTGTTATGAGTAAATACAATTGCACTAGAAACTATACGTCTGAGCCTAGTTATAGTTATAGCTATAAATTAAAAAAAAAAAAACTATTTAAATAAAATAAATAATATAAAAATAATCTAAAAAAAAGAAAGAAAAACAAATATAACAAATGAAAGAAATAAAGTAAATAAAATAAATAAAACAAATACAAGAAATAAAATAAATATAATAAATAAATGAAATAAATAAAATAAAATAAATAAATGAAATAAATAAAATAAAATAAATAAATAAAATAAATAAAATAAATAAAATAAATAAAATAGATAAAAGAAAAAATTAAAAATAAAAATAAAAATAAAAACAAAAGTTAAATAAAAAAAAACTATTAAAATAAAAATAAAAATATTAGTAAATATAAAAATAAAAACTAAAAATAAAAGTAATAAAAATAGTTATTATAAAAATAAATATAAAAGTTAAAATAAAAATAAAATAAAAAGAAATACTTATTATAAAAATAAAAATAGAAAAAATAAATAAAATAAAGGTAAAATTATAAATAAGAATAAATATTTAAAAAAAAAAGATAAATTAAAATAATAATTAAAGTAAAAATAAAAAGTAATAATAAAAATAAAAATAAAAAAAATATTAATAATAAAAATAATAATAGAAATAATAATTAAATTAATAATAAAAAGAAAAATAAAACTAACCATTATTCTTAGTCCGAAGATGCACCATCCTTAGGTGATTGCATACAAATTTTACGTGATGATGATTTCTGCTATCTGACCGCATCACCAGCTAACTTTTGCGTCTTCGTATATATTTTGAATTCCAGTAATTTATGCCCTCGGCCCATACCAATATTAGTGCATCTCCAACTGCTAGTCTATCACTACTACTTACCTATTCCAATCGCTAGCGCATCACCGATGCTAGCATCACTAATGCTAGTATTACCGACACTAGCATTACCAATACTACTATCACCAATGCTAGTATTATCAATACTAGTATGCATCACCGATACTAGAATCACCGATACTAGAATCATCGACGCTAGCATCACTGACAGTAAAATTTTAGTATAGTATACTATTAGTACTTAGGAAGCTACTCTACTAGCCTATAGTTTCCTAATCTAAAGGGTATTCTAGGTATATGTCAATACCTATAATACTACTCCCCTTCTAGGTTTCTTATCCTCAAGAACTTATATATAGGAATCTATTATATACATATTATATATTAATTCTACTATCCTATATTACCTCAAGGTTCTTCCTATGGAACTCCTTTAGAATCCTTTCTACCGTTCTCTTCATATATTCATATGGTTCCTATGTAGCATCCTCATTAAGGTAACCTATCTATAAAACTAAATATTTTACTGGGCTGCTATAGTTATGACTTGTTCCCAGAAGTGAGTAGCAGTTAACAAAACTCCTACTATCATTTCTGCCAAATTATCTTGATCCTCTAGACGACATTGCAACTTCTACAAGCGACTAGGATACAATGCCACTACCTGTGAAAAGAAGAAACCTATAGTTATTGATTTTAATCAGCGAATCAAACCAATTTTCGATAGGCTTATTGATAATAAGCATATCATAGACAGTCAAAAAGATAATAAGGATTTCTTTATTATACAATAGTTGGATCTAGGAGACGGAATAAAAGAAGCATACTAAGTGTGTATAAAGGTATGCCCTATCTAGAAGGATTACTATAATACCTTGGAATAGTACAAGGATCATAGAATCAGCGATAGATTTTTATATATTACAAATATATACAGATAATAGAGATTGATCTTGCCTAACACTTTTAATATTAAAAATAAGAACTATCTCGAACTAGTAATTAATGAAGTATATAAAGTAATAGCTTATAGCAGAATTAAGAAAGCTATAAAATATTTTACTAACCAATACCAATACCAGTCCTTCTCTAAGTTGATTAAGGAGTACATCAGAAGTTGTGATACTTGTTAATAGACAAAGTATTCTAATAAACCACCTCTTAGAATTATTACTCCTTTACATGAACTAGAAAGACCTTGATTGGATATTTCAATGGATTTCCTTAAGTTAGTATTACGGGGTGACATCTAGCCCTACTATAAGTACTTGAGCTCCTATAGAACGACCCTAGATATCCATATAGACTTTAGGTACACTCATAGTAGTATAGTACAAGCTTTTTTAATGCTTATCTATGAGAGATAAGTATATGAAATAGGTATGAATCCCGGAGTAGTATATAACTATCATAGATAGTTAAGACCCTTATGGCATGCCCATAGACCCTTGAGAGAGCTACGGTTTAAGTTTCATAAGTATCTGATCAATGGTTCAATGGTTATACCTAAATCAATACGCTAACTATATATATATATACTAGCTATATTGGCTGTTACTCAAAAGTCTTAGTGTTACCCTGAACTGAAGTTATTATCCTAAACTTTAGGAAAATAACTCGGTAAAAATAAATAAAATAATGAAGCCACGAGAGCATACTTTAGACCAAAGTGCGTCCGGTGACATTATAAAGGAATGCACTCTAAGCTAAGGCTAAAGATACGATTGAAATATAAAGTTCTTTAAATTTAATATTTTAAAGTTATATCTAGGCCTATTCATCGCCCTAATTCTATTTCCGTAATCCATTTTATCATCGGAGTAATACTTGTGGAGTTATAAGACCTTTAGTAAGGTTAATTAAATCTACGAGGAAGTTTATCTATTACTGATAACAACTCCATGAATAATATAGGTATCGAGATGAATCAAGTTTCTATGATCTTCTATACATTGATGCCTATCTAATAATAATCTGTTTGTGACCCACGAGTCTTTATTAATAGAGTTATGAGCAGTTGAAAATTATTTTCAATGGACACTAGATACTATTAAGAAAATACTACTGCAAGCTCAAATAAGATGACTCTATAATACTGTTGGGTATTTATTCGATAATATCGGGGATTGGTATTATATCGGAAGTAGAATTTAGTTATCTCAGCTAAGTATTCTTTAATGGAATAAGTCGGCTTAAGTGAAATATATGAAACATATAGGCACAGGAATCTTCTCTACGTTTGGGCTAGTGATCTATGACAACTAGTATAGATTATAACTGTATTAATAAAGGTGTGGATGGTATAACACTTAGGAAGAAATTCTGAAGAGTAACGGGTAGGTGTGCATCCTCCAAAATATTTTATCAAGAAATATCTACTATTACTATACATCATAAATAGTGAGAGTAGTTCTCAGTTGAATCGAATTCTACTATCAAGAGTATTCGAAAGCAAGAGTACCTCGAGTATACGAAGCCTATAAAGTTCTAAGTCTAGTTTACTTTATTTTCAACTGACAAAAGATTTATTTTGTGTTCCAAAATAAGATCTGTTAAAAAAGATTAAAGCGGATTGAACTTTCTACTATAGGATATTATTCTGTATTTCAGAATAAGTATCGTTACAGCAGTAGAAGTATGGCCGTCCTATTTTCTAGTCGCAAGAGTGCTATAAAGGTTAATAGGGCCTCCGTGATAGTTAGCTCCTATTTTCATTAAATGTTCTCTTTTGTATCTGAACATTTTTGCTGATAAAGAACATATTATCTATATTTCATGCCTTTGGACGATTGTCAATAAACAATCAGAATTTTAGTTTCTTATCCCTATTCTTGATAATTTTATAGTAGAATAATATACCACTTCTTTTGATATTTATGTAGTCCCAATTATGCTATATCCTTTATATATTGTTTTTGATCATGATACCCTTTTTATATCATTACACTTTCAGAATTGGGTTAGAAAGAATAGAATCAAATTGAAATCATCTACTGTATATCACTCTTGTATAGATAAATAATCTAAGATCATAAATAAAGAAATCTTATAAGTAGTAAGAGTGTGTAAAATCGAAGGATCTGACTAGTTACATAAATTACCTGAGATTCAGTTAAAGCTGAACTCTAGATTTAATAGCACCAGAAAAAGTAGTCTCTTTATAACTTTACTAAGAATTAGTGCACACTGAGGAGTCTCCCTGCTACCTTATCCTATCAAATCATTTACACCAGTAAATGAATATTATAATAATACTTTACAGATACTCTATAATATCCAGAAGACACAAGTAATATAAATGAATAAACTTCATAATATAATTAAGTTCTTAATTGGATAATAGGTTATACTATTGTCAAAAAACATAAATATACTAAACGTTTCACCCAAGTTAAAACCTCGATAATTAGGTCCTTTCTTGATCATATCCACTAATCATGCTTAAAATAATTATAGTCTGGACTTATCTCTTCAACCTAACCTCAATCTCATATATAATACCTTTCATATTTCAAAACTTAAACCATATTATCAAAATGATCATACTTAGTTCTCTAACAGATGATCTCTAGAACTGGGACCAATTAATGACAATTGATATGAAGTTGAAAAGGTATTAGAATTCAGAACGGCACTACGATCTAGTAAATATTAATATAAGGTTAGATAGTTATGATATACTCCAGAATATGATTCCTAAGTAAATGCCAAAGATATTACTACTAAAATTCTTCAGGATTTCTGAGTCAGAGGAAGTCTAGAAGACACCTTCAAGAGATAACATACCAAAAGAGAAAAACAAGAACTCTAGACAAAAGATAAAACTCGAGCTCTTATTCAACAAGAATGAGATTGTATTATAAATAAATCCTCCAATGTCAAATATATTAATACTAACGTACTTCAACTATCCCTTAAGATAGAATACATAGAAACTAGGATTGTAGAACAGAATTACTAATATAGTAAAATCTGTTCAAAGTAGGGAAGTATAATAAGAGATATTATTTCTTATTATTTCATTTATCTCATATTTTCTATATCTGTTATCATTCCATAACTATCGAATCTAATAGTTAGTTATTTAGTAGAACTTGCCATCTCATATACACCCTTAAGGATATAGTATAGCTTTAGCAGAGCCCTATTTCCTATAACTCATATATTTCCTATAACTTATATATTTCCTATGACTTATATTTCCTATGACTCATATAGTACTACCCCATAGCAAGTACTATATTCTATATATTCTGAACTGTCAGATATATTATTGAATAAGTATAAAAAAAGTACAAATTCCCCTCTAGAATTTCCTCCTCAGACTACTCAGACAGGTAACAACTAACTACAGATCAGTTAGTTAGTAAACAATCTAAGTAGAGATTACACCTGTTAATTAAAGTTCCTAATGGAACTCCTTACCTTATAACTACTCTTCTAAGGCAATCCCTCAGTAGAACTAGTATACATATATATCTGTTCTAGTAGATATAGATTATATAAACAGTACCGAATGACTACTGTCTAGTATTATTCATTACAAAATAAAAACAAAGGAAATTTAGAAGAATTTAAATGGTAGAGTTATATATACAATAGGATTCAAACATGCTTCATTTTATATATTCACTTTATATATATCTAACAGTCTAATAACTAAGCCATAGAACATGACTTACTTTTATAATAAATCAATAATTTATATATACTATACATAGTTAAAGAGCTATTAGAACTAGATTTTACTAGCTCCTTAATAAATAGCTATATTTTATATAAATTTTATAATACCTTAATCAATTACTCCTATAATAGCTTATATTTTTTATTTGTCATATAATAACCTATATAATGTAAAATTATCTTTTTGGCTTTTAGGTATTCAGTTGTAGATATATAAGCATTATAAACCATCTAATTGGTATATTTATTGCTAGTATAAATATATATTATAAAGAAATATTACATATTAAATACAAAGGGAACCTTGTATAGTATCAAAAGAGTAGTACTTTTTTTATATACTAGTAGTACCTCTTTTATTGGGTAATATCTTTATTTGTACTAGGTAGTCTCATACTATACTACTTTATCTAACTAAACTATCTTATACTTAGAAGTGTATAATCCAGTTGTAGATGGGTTCAGCTAGCTACTACTAACTTGACTAGGTAGGTGGATCCTAAGAGGCTAATTATGGTAATGCTATACAGTTATCAACCATAATAAGTAAACCTATTACTAGCTAGTAAGGAACTAAGTATGGGAGAACTCAATAAAAACAAGATAGTCTAAGTCTATAACTATTATATAGTTATATCTACAATTATATTATTTCTTATATATTTTTTTATATACTAGTAGTACTTCCTTTATTAAGTAATATCTTTGTTTGTATTAGGTAGTCTTATACTATACTACTTTATCTAACCAAACTATCTTATACTTAGAAGTTACTCTAGTTAGTATAATACTCTCCTCATAAAATCTAGTTGTGGATAGGTTTAGCTAGCTACTACCAACTTGACTAGGCAGATAAATCCTAAAAAGCTGATAATAGTAGTGCCATATAGCTACCAACTATGATAAGCAAACCTATTAGTAGCCAGTAAGGAGCTGGATATAAGAGGACCTAATAAAGATAGGATAGTCTAAGTCTATAACTATTATAAGATTATATCTACAATCATATCTTTTCTTATATATTTCTTTATATATTAGTAGTACTTTCTTTATCAAGTAATATCTTTATTTCTACTAGGTAGACTTATATTATATTACTCTATCTAGCTAAACTGTCTTGTACTAAAAAGTATTTCATCTAGTTATAGTTAGTATATAGGTTTAGCTAGTTACTATCAACCTAACTAGGCAGGTGGATTCTGGGAGGCTAATTACAGAGGTAACTATCAACTATTATAAAGTATTGGGTAGTCAGGAGCTGGACCTAACTAAGACTAAATAGTCTAAGTCTATGACTATTATAAGGTTATGTCTACAACTACTATTACTATAAGATTATAATTATAACTACTATAACTACTCGTTCAGCTATAACTACTATGACTACTCCTTTTTCTAGTATTCTAACATAGCTATCATAAATACTTCTGAGTCTATATAATTTGATATATAGAGTTATAAAATAGTTAGTACTCTATGATAGTCACATAATTAGGGAAACTGATATTCAAAATATATTATAGGTTTTATAACTTTGAATTCCAGAAAGGTAGATAGTATAAGAGATATTTATGAACTAAATATTTAGAGTCTACTACTATAGCAAATCATCATGATCTAATTGAAAAATACCAAAAGTAGTGATTTCTTACAAATAGCTCAATATTTATGAGAATAATAGCCTTATATAAAGGAATATACTCTATTTCTCCAGCTTCTAAATATATTCCCATTAAACTTATGAAATGACTTTAGGAGACTATAGTATTATTATATACCTCCTTAGGTTAGTCTTCAAAGAGTTTAGAATTTACAACTATGAGTATAGAAGTAAGAGACAATATGAGACTGGAAGTAGAGGATAGTATAAAGTTAGAAGTATAGGATGGTATGAGACTGGATATAGGGGATAGTATAAGGCTAGAAAATATTTGTAGAATAACTTACTATATACAGTATACTGACTTGTAAAATCTATAATTAGATTCCAATTGTCCTGTCTAGCATCTGGAGAAGTCTCCGCTACTTACACAATATCTGCCAATAGAGTATGAAGCTAGAAAGATTATTATGACAAGACTATTAAATAATCTGAGATGGCTTTAATTCAATCTAATATTATCCTTTTAAAATGTATATAAATACAAACTTACTAGATTCTTCTATAAGAATAAGACCTTATTACCAAATATTGATTATTTATTAAAGTAAAATCTGCTACCATCTGATCTTTTCAAGAGTCATAAAGTCTATTTTTAGTCAGGATATATATAGAGAAATAAAATATATCAAATAATTAACCAACCTAAGTAGTAGAAAGAAATAGTTGACTTTTATCTCCAAAAGTACTGTATATTCTATTATAGAGATATTGAGGATATATTACGATATCTATTTTAGTAATATATCTATACTAAATATCTAGTTTTCGTACTGATTTATAAATTGAATAAAGAAGATAACTGAGTATATACAGATATTAATACTAGTAATTAATATTAGAGAAGATAGGTATAGAACCTTTCTAAAGAATCCAAAAGCAGGTGTTGATGATATTATAGAAGATACTACTGATTAGGTTATTACTAGTACTTATACTTCTCATATCAGATTAAACTTGTCTTATAAATTTTTCTAAGAATAAGAAATTATAATCCTTATTTATAAGTATTAGTAATATTCACACAGAAATTCACAATTAGCTATTAACATAAGTATAGATCCTAATAGACCTTTTTTTGGTCAGCTTTAAGTAGAACAATAAAATTCTAGGTTTTTATTATAGTATAGACTATGATGTAAACTATGGATATAACTCTAGGAAGTACATATAAACTTGGGGACAATAGTATGGTCGTAGACAATAGCGTTGTCACAGAGTAACATCCAGCCTTACTATAAATACTTGAGCTCCTATAGAACGACTCTAGATATCCATATAGACTCTAAGTATACTTATAGCAGTATAGTACAAGCTTTTCTAATACTTATCTATAAAAAATAAGTATATGAAATAGATAAAAACCCCGGAGTAGTATATAACTATTATAGATAGTTAAGACCCTTATGGTATGCTTATAGATCCTTGAGGGAGCTACGGTTTAAGTTTTATAAGTATTCGATCAATGGTTCAATAGTTACACCAAGATTAATATACTGACTATATGTATATATACTAGCTATACTAGCTATTACCCTAAAATCTTAGTATTACCCTGAACTGAAGTAATTACCCTGAACTTTAGGAAAATAACTCGGTAAAAATAAATAAAATAATGAAGCCACGAGGGCGTACTTTAGACCAAAGTGTGTCCGGTGACATTATAAGAAACTATGCTCTAAGCCAAGGCTAAAGATATAGTTGAAATATAAAGTTCTCCGAATTTAATATTTCGAAATTATATCTAGACCTATTTTTCGCCTTAACTCTATTTCTGCAATCCATTTTATCATCAGAGTAATACCCATAGAGATATAAGATCTTTAGCAAGGTTAATTAAATCTATGAGGAAGTTTATCTATTACTGATAACAACTCTATGAATAATATAGGCATCGAGATAAATTAAGATTCTATGATCTTCTACATATTAGCACCTATCTAATGATAATCTATTTATGACCTATAAGTCTTTATTAATAGAGTTATGAGCAGTTGAAAATTATTTTTAATGGATACTAGATGCTATTAAGAAAATACTATTGCAAGCTCAAATAAGATGACTCTATAATACTATTGGGTATTTATTCGATAGTATCAGGGATAAGTATTTTATTGGAAGTAGAAACGAGGTATCTCGACTAAGTATTCTTTAATGGAATAAAGCAGCTTAAGTGAAGTATATAAAATCTACAGGCATAGGAATATTCTCTATATTCGGCCCCTTACCTATAATAACAAGTACAGATTATAACTATGTTAACAAAGATGTGGATGGCATGACATTTAGGAAGAAATTCCGAAGAGTGATAGGTAGGTATATATTCCCCAAAATATTTTATTAAAGAATATTTACTATTACCGCATATTATAAATAGTAAGAGTAGTTCTCAGTTGAATCTAATTCTACTATCAAAAGTATTCGAAAGCAAGAGCACCTCGAGTATATGAAGCCTATAAAGTTTTAAGTCTAATTTACTTTATTCTTGACTGATAAGAAGATTTATTTTGTATTTCGAAATAAGATCTATTAGGAAAGATTAATGTAGATTGAACTTTCTGCTATAGGATTTATTCTGAGTTGCAGAATAAATATCATTATAGCAGCATAAGTATAGCCGTTCTATTCTTTAGTTGTTAGAGTACTATAAGAGTAAATAGGGCCCTCATGACATTACTTTGTAGACAAGTAATTCTCGTCTTGTTTATATATCATATACTCAAATCATTATATCTAACTCCTAGATACCAAAAGGGCCTCGCTAGCCCTACCAATCTCTTACACTCCTAGATATTACTCCTCGTGCTATTACACAATAACCACATAATCTTCCACAATTAGTAACAGATATAGAAGATGAGTTCTAAGATATGCTAATAGAAGATATTTTATCTCAAAGAATAGAATCTTCTAGGCAGCAGCTCCAATACTCCCCAGATGAACTGACATCATACCTGCAAGGGTTTCTACTAGGTCTGTTACATCGGTGGGAACTAACCCAATAACTAACTCATTGAGCAAGTAGTAATGCCTCCTCACAATGACTATAATGCCTACACCCTACAAGAGCTATAAACCCTACTATTAGCCAAGAACAATATAATCAATTATTGGCTCGTATTATTTGAGATGGAGCCACTGAGTTCAACCACTAATGAGTCGAACTAGTGGACCTCATTAGGGGTCTACAAGCTTAGGTATACCTCTTAGTCGAGTTACAAGAGGCATATAAGGTAGTTTTTGATAGTACAAAAGCTATATATAAGGACTTT
This sequence comes from Tirmania nivea, assembly GCA_015179035.1. Classification (NCBI taxonomy): domain Eukaryota; kingdom Fungi; phylum Ascomycota; class Pezizomycetes; order Pezizales; family Pezizaceae; genus Tirmania; species Tirmania nivea. The sequence continues at coordinate 16,043 of WHUY01000204.1, forward strand.
AAGTTACTGCAGCAGTAGATAACTGAGGAAGTAGCAGCCTTCAAAGGCCAAACTGAAGGGCAACAGGATATAGTACAGTGACTGACTATATCTATAAGTGAAGTGTTGCAAAAGCAGTAGAAAGAACTAACTGACAAGCTCATTCAGAATACAGAAATAATCATCAATATAATGAAAACTAAGTTCGATATCATCAAGGCTGATATAGGCAAAGTCAGCGATTGGATACAAAAGGCAATCAAACAAGAGTAAGATGATTATATTCTAAGTTATGAAACGAATAGAGAATCAGTTGAGGCTCTTTCTCATTTGATCTAAACTCATAAATGGAAGCTCAAAGACCTCTAAGAGCAGCTAATTAATTGACCAAACCCTACCAAATACACTCAATCGATCCATGCTGATAGCTTTATCTGAGATGTCTGTACTAGTATAGTAGGTATGCTAGTACCTCCACTACTACCACCTCTACCACTACCATCTCCTCCTCCCCCAACCAAGAAGATTAAGGTTCTTTCTGAAAAGAAAGAACCTCAAAACCTCCCATTACCTCTATAGTTCAATAGAACTTCAAGTAAGTTAAAGGAATTCTTGATAAAGGTAGACCACACATTCGAATGCATACCACTAACATATTCTACCTATAATGAGAAGATCTTGTTTATAGCAGATCTATTAATAGGTAGAACAAATACCTAGTATTATACCAATTAGCATAAGTAAATACTAGATGCTAATTCTAGATAGATTGAATGGGACATATTTAATATCTTTAAGTAAGAATTTATTAATACCCACTAGAACTAGCATGAATAACGTGATACAAAAGTTTCCTTTCAGAAGGAGTATCAGAAGAAAGATAAGGTAATAAAGGAGTTCATTACATAGGTCAGGATTCATTAGTTAGTAGCGGAACTACTATGAAAACAGCTCTAAAAGTACCTAATCTTAGCTATTCAACTTGAGACCCGAACTCATATAGTCCGAGTTAGTACTGATAAGGATATCCTAGATAAAGTATCAGCTAGTACAGAAATATGCTTCTAAGTAATTGCTAATGCTGGATCTTAGGTAGAGTATGAGAAGGTAAGAGAGGTATATATCTAGAGCCAGTTCCATCAGAAGGAATAGGCTACTAGTGCGAAAAAGAAGGCAGCCTCTACTCCTAAGACTATGGAGAAAAAGTCTGAGAACCTCAAGGATAGAATCTCTAAGTTAAAGCAGAAGGCAAATACTAAGCCCAATACTAAATCCAAATCTAAGTCTAATACTTCCTTCAAGAAGGAAAAAGAACCTAACCAAGATGTGGTTACCTACGCTATATGGTAGGCTCGGAAGAGAGATATGCAGTGTATCAAGTGTGGAGATAAAAACTACATGATGGGTGACTATATAGTTAGATAGAAACCCTCAACAGAGTCAAAAGGAAAGGGTAAGGCCAAAGAGGAAGTAAAGAAAGTGGCAATGGTACCAGCTATAATAGAGCCACTGTAGATTTCTTTTGGTAAGATCATCAGTGATTATGAGTTGGATTCTAGGGAAAATTCAGACTATTAGAGATGTAGGCTATCTAGTACATTAGATCAGATGGTCTCACAGGATTGGTTCTCTATTTGTATTATAAAGAAGGGTATTTCTATTAGTAGTTGGAAGAAGGAACATGTTGGGAAACCTATGGATATTGACCCTACTTTTATTATCTCTATTTCTTATAATTTATCTTCTTCTGCTTTTTTTTCTTTATAAAATATAAAAAAAGGGACAAAAAGAAAAGCTGATGATATAGTAGCTCCTCTTGTCGGCGAACTCCAAAAAAGACTACAAAAGGTGGCAGTACTAGATATTTCATTAGATGGAATAAAAGATATCTCTTTAGTAAGAAAATCACGTACAAAGGTGTTGAAGTCTGATGGGCTGAAGTTTCTTATCTCCATTAAGCTATCTTAGTTATATAGAGGAATAAAAAGGGAACTTTCTATTAATACTTTGGTTGACACTGGCATAGAAGCCACGATTTTTGATTTTGATTTTGTTGAGCAGATAATATTACCTTGAGTTAAGAGGGACAAAAGACTGAGATTAGAGAGTGTCGACTGCTTGATTCTCAAGAGGTCTGGTATAGTGCAGGTCCAGAACCTGCAGATAGAAGTCCATAATATAAGATCAGGGCGAAATAAAACTCTTGACCTGATAACTGAGGTAGCATGCCTTAAACCAGGTCTTCCACATATTTTGGCAATAGATTAGATCATTACTAATTATAATAAGCTACGAGTCACCACTCCTTATAGACTCGAGCTTAAGAGAGCATTGGAGATCGAGGAGGTTACTGATTTTACTAACTTTGACGAAATACTTACAGAGATTCAGTATGTCGGACTTATTGAGATTGGGGAATGGGATTATGAGAAGTTCGTTAATGGGGACGTTCGCAAGGTTATGGAAATAAATGTGTCTGAGAACCTTAAAGAACTTGCTAATCAATTGCTATCTCAGTATAAGGATTTTGTAAAAATCTTTGGAAAGGAGATGCAATCTGCTATTCTCTCTCATAGTCCATAGGATATGACAATCGAGTTAGAAGAAGGAAAAAGTCTACCATCAAGAAAGTTATACCCTCTCTTCCCTGATGAATTAGAGCTTCTTAAGGAATATCTTGATGAGATGCTTCAAACTGGCAAAATTAGACCAAGTAAAAGTAGTGCTAGCATTCCTATTTTCTTCACCAAATAACCTAATGGTAAACTTCAAATAGGCATAGACTATGGAGGCCTCAACGCCATTACTAAGAAAGATAAATATCCCCTACTACTTATGACCACTCTTATAGAACAAGTTGGCACTTCACAAGTTTTCTCTAAACTCGACTCAAAACTTGGGTTTAACTTCCTAAGAATAGCAGCTAGAGATGAGTAGAAGACTGTATTCAAGACTAGATATAGCTTGTATGAGTATACAGTTATACTTTTTGTGCTAACTAATGCTCTATCTATCTTCCAATAATATATTAATAAAATTCTATCTGAAAGAATCGATCGAAAGATTATTATATATATTAATGATATCCTTATATATACTCAGACTGAAAAAGAACATGTTGAACTTATTCGTTAGGTATTGTAGAAGCCAACGAAGAATAACCTTTATATCAACATCGACAAGTATATCTTCTATGTCCTTGAAGTAGAATTCATAGAATTTAAGGTCCGTACTAAAGGGATACAAATAGGTCAAAAAAAAGTCGAGAACATCCTCGCATAGTAAGCCCTTTGGAATATCAAAGAGATACAGAAGTTTATTAGTTTTCTTAATTTCTATTACCAATTTATTAAAGGCTTTAGTAGTTTGGCTCTCCAGCTTCAAATACTTATGCATAATAGAGTTCCTTCGAATTGGATACAGCAATGTTAGAAGGCCTTTAATGAATTAAAATATAAATTTACTACAGCTCCAATACTATACTATTATCATTTTGAATAATCAAAGATAATCGAGTCAGATATATCCAATATAGCAAAGGCTAGTATCCTATCTTAGAAGGAACTAGACAGTCATTAGCATCTAGTCGCTTACTACTCGAAGGATTTCATCTCAACAGAGCTTAATTATAATGTCTATAATAAGAAAATGGTCATAATTATTAATTGCTTTCAGGAATAGAAATACTTCTTGATAGGTACCCCTAAGAAGATAATTATATATATGGATCATAAGAACTTTGAGTACTTTAATTCTATAAAGTTACTCAATTGAAAGCAGGCTAGGTAGGGGGAAATACTAAGGCAGTTCAATTATAGGATCATCTACTGCCCAGGTAATAAGAATAGTAAGACTGATACATTTTCCTATCAGGTTGATCCTAACCTCCAAGAAGGGAGGGAGAAGTAGGACTACATAATTGGGATATTCAAACCTGGTCAATTCCAACTAGGTTTGGGTAAGAAAGTACTAGTAATGTACTGAATTATGGCAGTAAAGGCCTTATAGACAGAAAAATCAACTTAGTTAAAGGAAATCCTAGAGGCTGGCCTCATAAATAAGAAATAGTTAGGAATTCAGAACGTATTAAAGTTTAGTAAGGAGTATCTTAGTCTTGAATACTATAGTTTAGAAGATAATATAGTGACCTATGAAAGACGTTTATATATTCCTAACAACAACTCACTTAAGCTAAAGGTGGTATTCCAGAGCCATGATACTAAAGTTATAGGATACTTCGGACATGATAAAATCCTTGAACTAATGAAACGAAATTACTACTAGTCGAATATGGAAGAATAGGTATGTGACTACATCAGTATATACAATGCTTGCCAGTATAATGAGATAGTATAATATAAGAAATATGGTAAGCTCATACTTCTTCCAATTCCTTATAAGCTATTAGAATATATTTCAATAGATTTCATTACTGATTTACATCCAGTTAAAGGGTATAATCAGATCTGAGTTATTGTTAATAGGTTTACTAAGATGGCTCATTTTATTCTTTTAAAGAACCGAAAGGATAAGGAGTTAGCTGGGATATTTATCAAAGAGGTATAGAGATTACATAGGTTGCCAAAGAGAGTCATTTCAGATAGGGACTTAGTATTCACAAATTCGTTTTGGATAGAAGTTATATTATTATTTGGAGTTAAGTTGGATAAGTCTTTCGCATATCACCCTTAAATAGATAGTTAGACTGAACAAGTCAACTAGATCCTAGAGTATTATTTATGAATATATTACTATTAGGATTAGGATAACTGAGTTGAGTTATATCTATTTACCAAGTTTTATTATAATAATACTATCTACTCTAGTACTAAATGTACTCTCTTCTACACAGTATATAGTCAATATCCTGAAAACAACTTCTAGAACCCAACCAAGATCCTCAACCGAATTTAATAACCCTGAGGCAGCTAAGATGGTCGAAACTCTGGATATAATAAGAGAGGCAATGAGGAAGAATATGAAAGTAGCATAGGCCTACATGTCAAAATACTACAATGTCAAGGTGGTAGAGAAAGAACTGATATTTAAGGTAGGAGACTGGGTTATAGTCAATGCTAAGAATATTAAAACTAGACATCTGACTAAAAAGCTTAACTACAAGCTTTGAAGAAAGTTCAGAATTAAACGACTGATTAGTATTTATTCCTATAAGTTAAAACTTCCCCCAAATATAGGCAAAATACATTCTAGCTTCCATATCAGTCTGTTGGAACCCTATAACCTTAATATGATTATCAGCAGACATTCACCAACACTCTCTCCCATCGATCTCAAAGAATTGGAGTATTAAATTGAGAAGGTTAGGATTAGTAAGCTTCAGAAGGGAAGAGTTATATACTTAGTTTCCTGGAAGAGTTATGGTCCTGATAATGACACATGAGAACTATATGAGAACTTGAAGGATAGAGGCTCCGAAATCGTTCGGAAATTCCATTTGGATAATCCTCGTAAGCTATGAGACCCTAATGTTATCTTATAAAAATTTTTCTTTTTTTTCTATTAGCCTTTAGGTTTTTTAAATTATCTTTCACATATTTTTTGTTTTTTATCTCTATTTCTTATGCTATTTTCTGTTCTAGAGATACAATTAGATATACGCAGCTGTGTTTCGGCTGTTGTATATAAGGACTGGTCCTCAAGCCATATCTATAGTCATGAGTAGGAATACTAATTCTATTTATATTATTAATTAGGTTCTTGCGGACAAGAACTTTAAGGGGGAAGGCACTGTCACGGGGTGATATCTAGCCCTATCTTAGGTACTTGAGCTCTTATAGAACGACTTTAGATATTCATATGGATTCTAAGTACACTCATAGTAGTATGGTGCAAGCGTTTCTAATACTTATCTATAAGAGATAAGTATATGAAATAGGTATAAACCTTGGAGTGGTATATAACTATCATAGATAGTTAAAACTATTATGGCATACCCATAGACTCTTGAAGAAGCTACAGTTTAAGTTTCATAAGTAAACGATTAATAGTTCAATGGTTATACTTAGATCAATATACTGACTATATACATATATATTAGCTAAACTAGCTATAACCCTAAAGTCTTAGCATTACCTTAAACTAAAGTTATTACCTTAAACTTTAGGAAAATAACTCGATAAAAATAAATAAAATAATGAAGCTATGAGGGCATACTTTAGACCAAAGTACACCCAGTAACATTATAAGAGAGTGCGCCCTAAGCTTAAACTAAAGATACAGTTAAAATATGAAGTTCTCTAAATTTAATACTTCAAAGTTGTATTTAGGCCTATTCATCGCTCTGATTCCATTTCCGTAATCCATTTTATGATTGGAGTAATACTTGTGGAGTCATAAGACCTTAAGTAAGGTTAATTAAATCTATAAGAATATTTATCTATTATTGATAATAACTTTATGAATAATATAGGGATCGAGATAAATTAAGATTCTATAATTTTCTATGTATTGATGCCTATCCAATAATAATCTATTTGTGACTCATAAGTCTTTATTAATAGAGTTATAAGTAGTTGAAACTTATTTTTAATAGAAACTAGATACTATTAAGAAAATACTACTGCAAGCTCAAATAAGATGACTCTATAATATAGTTAAGTATTGATTCATGAGTATCGAGAATTGGTGTTATATCGAAAGTAGAAATTAGTTATCTTAGCTAAGTATTCTTTAATAGAATAAGTTAGTTTAAGTGAAGTATATAAAATATACAAGCATGGGAATCTTCTCTATATTCGGGCTAGTAACCTGTGATAATAAGTATAGATTATGATTGCGTTAATAAAGGTAGGAATAGTATAATACTTAGAAAGAAATTCCGAAGAGTAGCAGGTAGGTCTGTGTTCTCTAAAATATTTTATTAAAGAATATCTACTACTATCATGTATTATAAATAGTGAGAGTAGTTCTCAGTTAAATCTAATTCTACCATTAAGAGTATTCGAAAGCAAGAGCACCTCAAGTATACAAAGCTTACAACGTTTTAAGTCTAGTTTACTTTATTCTTGACTGACAAAAATATTTATTTTATATTTTGAAATAAGATCTGTTAGGAAAAGATTAAAGCAGATTGAGCTTTCTACTATAGGATTTTATTCTGAGTTATGGAATAAATATTATTGTAGTATTAGAAGTATGGCCGTCTTATTTTTTAGTTATTAGAGCACTATAAAAGTGAATAGGGCCTTCATAATAGTTGTTCTCAAGATGTTGGCTATATACTGTATAGAAAGGAATAAGTTTAGTACTTGAGTGGATAGTATTATTATAATAGAACTTAACAAATAGAAGTAACTCAACTCAGTCATCTTGATTCCAACAGAAATATGTCCATAGATAATACTCTAAGATCTGGTTGACTTATTTAGTTTGACTATCTATTTAGGTATGATATGCCAAGGACTTATTCAACTCAACTCCTAATAACTATATAACTTCTATCTAAAATGAACTTATGAATACTGAGTTCTTATCTGAAATAACCCTCTTTAGTAACTCATATAGTCTTCACACCTCCTTAATAAATATTCCAGCTGACACTTTAGCCTTCTGGTTCTTTAAAGGAATGAAATATACTATCTTAGAGAACCTATTAACAATAACCCAGATCTGATTATACTCTTTAACAGGAGGTAAATCAGTAATAAAATCTATCGAAATATATTCCTATGGCCTATAGAGAATTAGAAGAGGTATGAGCTTGCTATATTTCTAATGTCAGGCTATTTTATTGCACTGGTAAGTATCATTTGTACGAACGTAGTTATATACTCAATCTTCTATGTTCAGCTAGTAATAATTTCTTTTCATTATTTTAAGGGTTTCATTATATCTAAAGTATCTTGCAACTTTAGTATCATAGCTCTAGAATACTATCTTTAGCTTAAGTAAATTATTGTCAGAAATATACAAACATCTTTCATAAGTCACTATATTATCTTTCAAACTATAGTGCTTAAGATTGGAATACTCCATGCTAAACTATAATACATTTTGAATTCCTAACCACTTTTTATCCATAATGTCAGCTTCTAGAATTTCCTTTAACCAAGTTAATTCTTCTGTCTATGAGGCTTTCACTACCATAATTCAGTGCATTACTAGTACCTCCTCACTTGAACCTATTTGAAATTAACCAGGTTTGAATATCCGAATTGTATAGTCTTACTTCTCCCCCCTTTCTTTAAGGTCAGAATCAACCTAATAGGAAAATGTATCTACTTTACTATTCTTATCACCCAAGTGATACATGATTCTAAAATTGAACTGGCTTAATATTTCCACCTATCAAGCCTACCTTTGATTAAATAACTTTATAGAATTAAAGTACTTTAGGTTTTTATAGTCAATATATATAATTATTTTCTCTAGAGCACTCATTAAAAAGTATCTCTATTCCAGAAAGCAGTTGACAATTATGACTATTTTTTTATCATACATATTATAGTTAAGCTCTACTAGAATATAATGCTTTGAGTAGTAGATGACTAGGTGCCAACGACTATCTAGTTCCTTCTAGAGTAAGATACTAGCCTTTACTAGGTCAGATATATCTGTCTCGATCATTTTTAGTCATTCAAGATAATAATAGCATAGTATTGAGGTTGTAGTGAACTTATCTTCTAGTTTATTAAAGGCTTTTTGATACTACTGTATTCAATTCTAAGGAACTCCATTATATGTAAGTATTTAAATTGGCAGAGCCAAACTACTAAAGCCTTTAATAAATTGGTAATTGAAATTAGCAAAACCAATAAACTTCTGTACCTCTTTAATATTCCGAGGGACTTACTATACAAGGATATCCTTGACTTTCTTCTAACCCATTTGTATCTCTTTAGTATTGACCTTAAATCTTACAAATTCTATCTTGGGGACATAGAAAATACACTTGTCAATATTGATATAAAGGTTATTCTCTATGAGCTTCTGCAGTATCCAACAGACGAGCTCAATATATTCCTCTTCAGTTTAAGTGTATATAAGAATATCATCAATATATACAATGATCCCTCAATTAATTCTCTCAGATAGAATATTATTAATATATTGTTAGAAGACAAATAGAGTATTAGTTAGCCCAAAAGCCATAACTGTATACTTGTATAAGCCATATCTAGTCTTGAATAGTGTCTTCCACTTATCTTCAGCTCCTATTCTTAGCAAATTCAACCCAGGTTTTAAGTCGAGTTTAGAAAAAATATGTGAAGTGCTAACTTGTTCTATGAGAGTAGTTATGAGTGGCAAAGGATACTTATCTTTCTTTGTAATAGTATTGTGACCTCTATAGTCAATAACTATTTAAAGTTTACTATTAAGTTGTTTAGCGAAAAAAATAAGAGAGCTAGCATTGCTTTTACTTAGTCTAATCTTGCCAGTTCAGAGTATCTCATCAAGGTATTCCTTGAAAACGTCCAGTTCATCGAGGAAGAGGAGATACAACTTTTCTTTCAGTAGACTTTTTCCTTCTTCTAACTCGATTGTCATATCTTGTAGACCATGAGAGGGAAAGACGGATTGTATCTCCTTTCCAAAGATTTTTACCAAATCCCTATACTAAGATACCAATTGATTAGCAAGTTCTTCTAGATTCTTATTTACAGTTATTTTCATAACCTTATAAATGTCCCTATTTGCAAACTTCTGATAATCCCATTCTCTAATTTCAATAAGTCTGACATATTAAATCTTTACAAGTACTTTGTCAAAATCAGTAAAATCCGTAACTTCCTCGATTTTCAATACCTTCTTAAGCTCAAGCCTATAAGAAGTAGTAACTCGTAGCTTATCATAATTGGCGATGATCTAATCTATCTCTAAAATAAGTGGAAGACCTGGTTCAAGGTATACAACCTCAGTTATCAGGTCAAGGGTTTTATTTTACCTGAATCTTGCATCAGAGACTTCCATCTGCAGGTTCCGGACCTGTACTATACTAAACCTCTAAAGAATCGAGCCATTAGCATTTTCTAATTACAGTTTTTCTTCCTCTTGACCTAAAGCAATATTATTTGTTCAACAAAATCAGAATCGAAAATCATGGCTTCTGCACTAGTATTAACTAAAGTATTAATAGAAAGTTCCCTTTTTATTCCTCCATATATCTAAGATAACTTAATAGAGATAAGAAACTTTAGCTCATTAGACTTTAATAGCTTTACATCTAATTTTCCTGCCAAAGAAAGATCCTTAATTCTATCCAATGAAATATCTAGTATTGCTACGATTTGTAATCTTTTTTAAAGTTTACCGATAAGAGAAGCCACCTTATTATTAGCTTTTCTTTTTATCCCTATTTTTGTGTTTTTATTTAGTAAAGAAGAAAAGGTAGAGGAAGACAAATTGTGAGAAACATAACTAATAAAAGTAGGGTCATTATCTATAAGTTCTCTAATATATTCTTCTTTCCAACTACTAATAGAGATATTCTTCTTCATAATACAAATGAAAAACCAATCTTACAAGACTATCTAACCTAATATACTAAATGGTTTACATCTCTAACAGTCCAAGTTCTCCCTATAATTCAACTCATCATCATTAATAATTTGTCCAAATAAAACTTTAAGTAGTACTACTATAGCTACTATAGTTACTACCTTCTTCACTTTTCCTTTAGCCTTATTCTTTTCTTTTACCTCTGCTAAAGGTTTCCATCCAACTATACAGTCACCCATTATATAGTTTTTATCTCCATACTTAATGCACTATATGTCTTTCTTTCGAGTCTGGCATATAGCATAGGTAACTATGTCTTGGTCAAGCTCTTTTTCCTTTATAGAGGAAGTATTAGACTTAGCTTTGGATTTAGCATTAGGCTTGGTTTTTGCTTTTTGCTTTGACATAGAGATCCAGTTCTTAAGGTTTTCGTACTTCTTCTCCATAGTCTTAGGAGTTGGGACTGTCTCTTTTTTTGTACCAGCAGCCTATTCTTTCTGATAGAACTAGCTCTGTATATATGCTTCTCTTATCTTTTTGTACTCAACCTATAACCTAATATTTATAATAGCCTAAAAGAATATTTCAGTACTAGTAGATACCTTATCAAGAATGTCCTTGTCAGTACTGACTCGAACTATATAAGTTCTGGTCTCTAGTTGAATAGCTATGATTAAGTACTCCTAGAGCTGTTTTTATAGTAGTTCTACTACTAACTAATGAACTCTGACCCAAACAATGAAATCTTTCATCAACTCACCTTTCTTCTAATACTCCTTTTGAAGAGAGACCTTTGCATCTTGCTACTCATACTAGTTTTAATAGGTATTAATGAATTCTTATTTGAAAATATTTAACCTGTCCTATTTGAGCTATCTAGAGTTAATATCTGATGTTAACTTATATTGATTGGCATAATACTATCATGGGAGCCCTATTAACCCTTATAGCACTTTTGCGACTAGAAAATAGGACGGCCGTACTTCTACTGCCACAATAATACTTATTCTGAAATGCAGAATAATATCCTATAACAGAAAGTTTAATCTGCTTTAATCTTTTCCAACAGATCTTATTTCGCAATACAAAATAAATCTTTCGTCAGTCGAGAATAAAGTAAACTAGACTTAGAACTTTATAAGCTTTATGTACTCGAGGTGCTCTTGCTTTCGAATACTCTTGATGGTAGAATTAGATTCAATCGAGAACTACTCTCACTATTTATAATGTGTGGTGATAGTAGATATTTCTTTGATAAAATATTTTGGGGGACCTGCACCTACCCGTCACTCTTTAGAATTTCTTTTTAAGTGTTATGCCATCTACACCTTTGTTAATGCAGTCATAATCTACACTTATTGTCATAAGTTACTAGCCTGAATATAGAGAAGATTCCCATATCTACAGGTTTCATATACTTCGCTTAAGCCGACTTATTCCATTAAAGAATACTCAGCCGAGATAACTAAATTCTACTTTCGATATAATGCCAATCCCCAATACTATCGAATAAATACCCAACAGTATTATAGAGTCATCTTATTTGAGCTTGCAGTACTATTTTCTTAATAGCATCTAGTATCCATTAAAAATAATTTTCAACTACTTATAACTTTATTAATAAAGACTCATAGGTCACAAACAGATTATCATTGGATAGGCGTCAATGTATACAAGATCATAGAATCTTAATTCATCTTAATGCTTATATTATTCACAGAGTTGTTATCAGTAATAGATAAACTTCTTCATGGATTTAATTAACCTTACTAAAGGTCTTATAACTCTATGAGTATTACTTCGATCATAAAATGGATTACAGAAATGGAATCAAGGTGGTGAATAGGCCTAGATACAACTTTGAAATATTAAATTTGGAGAACTTTATATTTCAACCATATCTTTAGCCTTGGCCTAGGGCGCACTCCCTTATAATATCACCAGATACACTTTGGTCTAAAGTACGCCCTCATAGCTTCATTATTTTATTTATTTTTACCGAGTTATTTTCCCAAAGTTCAGGGTAATAACTTCAGTTCAGGGTAACGCCAAGACTTCAGGGTAATATCTAGTATAGCTAGTATATATGCATATAGTCAGTATATTGATATAGATATAACTATTGAACTATTAATTGGATACTTATGAAACTTAAACCGTAGCTCCTTCAAGAGTCTATAGGCGTGCCATAAGGGTCTTAACTATCTATGATAGTTATATACTACTGTGGGATTCATACCCGTTTTATATACTTATCTCTTATAGATAAATATTAGAAAAGCTTGTACCACACTGCTATAAGTATACCTAGAGTCCGTATGAATATCTAGGGTCGTTCTATAGGAGCTCCAGTACCTATGGTAAGGCTGGATATCACCCCGTGATAGTGCCTCCCCCCTTAAGGTTCTTGTCTATAAGAACCTTATTGATCATATAAATAGAATCAATATTGCTACTAACAACTATAAATGGGGCTTGAGGACTAGTCTTCATATACAACAGCTGAAACATAGCTGCGTACGTCTTATTGCACCCCTGGGACAGAAAATGGCATAAGAAATATAGGTAGAAAATAAAAAATAGGTGAAAGATAATTCCAAAAACTTAAAGCCTAAATAGGAAAAAATGAAAAATCCTCACACGATAATATCGGGGTCCGGTGGCTTACGAGGATTATCCAGATGGAATTTCTGAACAATTTCAGAGCCTCTATCCTTCAGGTTCTCATATAGTTCCTATGTATCATCATTAGGACTATAACTCTTCCAGGAAACCAAGTACATTACTCTTCTTTTCTGAAGCTCACTTATCCTAACCTTCTTAATCTGGTATTTTGATTCTTCGAGATCAACAGAAGGGGGTGTTGGCGAATGTCTACCAGCAATCGTGTTAAGGTGGTAGGATTCCAACAGACTAATGTAGAAGACAGAGTGTATTTTGCCTATACTCGAAAAAAGTTCTAACTCATAAGCGTAAGTACCAATGAGTCATTTGATTCTGAACTTTCTTCGAAGCTTATAGTCAAGCTTTTTGGTCGGACGCCTAGTCTTAATATTCTTAGCATTGACTATAACTTAGTCTCCTACTTTGAATATTGGTTCCTTTTCTACCACCTTAAGATTGTAGTATTTTGACATGCGGGCCTACGCTGGCTTTATATTCTCCCTCATAGCCTCTCTTATTGTATTCAAGATTTCGACCATTTTAGCTGCTTCAAGATTGTTAGATTCGGTTGAGGCCTCAGTTAGGTTCAGAAAGTTATTCTCAGGATATTGGCCATATGCTGCATAGAAGGAAGTACATTTAGTACTAGCGTAGATAGTGTTGTTGTAACAGAACTCGGCAAATAGAAGTAACTCAACCTAGTTATCCTAATCCCAATAGCAATACGTCTGTAGATAATACTCTAGGATCTGGTTGACTTATTTAGTTTGACCATCTGTCTGGAGGTGACATGCTGAAGACTTATCCAACTTAACTCCCAATAATCGCATGATTTCCATCCAAAATGAACTTGTAAACACCGAGTCCCTATCCTAAATAACCCTCTTTAGTAACCTATATAGTCTCTACATCTCCTTGACAAATATGCCAGCTAACTCCTTAGCTTTCCAGTTCTTTAAAGGAATGAAATGTGCCATCTTAGTAAACCTATCAACAATAACCCAGATCTGATTATATCCTTTGACTGGAGGTAAATCAGTAATGAAATCCATCGAAATATGTTTACATGGCCTATAGAGAATTAGAAAAGGTACGAGCTTACCATATTTCTTATGTCGCGCTATATTATTATGCTGGCAAGCATCCTATGTACAGACGTAATCACGTACCCAATCTTCCATGTTCAGTCAGTAGTAGTTTCGTTTTATTAGTTCGAGAGTTTTGTTACATCCAAAGTGTCCTGCAACTTTAGCATTATAGCTCTAGAATACCACCTTTAGCTTGAGAGAGTTGTTGTCAGGAATATATAAATGTCTTTCGTAGGTTACCATATTATCTTCTAAACCATAGTGCTCAAAACCAGGATACTCCTTGCTAAACTTCAACGCATTCCGAATACCTAACCACTTCTTATCTATGAGGCCTGTTTTTAGGATTTCTTTCGACCAAGTTGATTCTTCCGTCTGTAAGGCCTTCACTACCATAATTCAGCATGTTACTAGTTCCTTCTTACTCAAACCTAGTTAGAATTAACTAGGTTTGAACATTTGAATCGTGTGGTCCTGCTTCTCCTCCCCTTCTTCAAGGTCAGGATCAACCTGACAGGAAAACGCATCAGGCTTGCTATTCTTGTCACCTGGGCAGTAGATGATTCTAAAATTGAACTGGTTTAGTATTTCCGCCCATCTAGCCTGCCTTCGATTGAGTAACTTCGTAGAATTAAAGTACTCAAGGTTCTTATAGTCCGTATAAACAATTATCTCCTCCGGGGCACCTATCAAGAAGTATCTTCATTCCTAAAAGCAATTGACAATTATGACCATTTTCTTATCATGGACATCGTAATTAAGCTCTGCTGGGATGAAGCGCTTCGAGTAGTAAGCAACTGGGTGCTAACAACTGTCTGATTCCTTCTAAGATAGGATACCAGCCTTTGCCAGATCGAATATGTCTGTCTTGATCATCTTTGGTCATTCAGGATGATAATCACATAGTATCAGAGCTATAGTGAACCTATATTTTAACTCATTAAAGGCCTTTTGATACTGCTGTGTCCAATTCCAAGGAACTCTATTATGTATAAGTATTTGAATCGAAAGAGCCAAACTACTAAAGCCTTTGATAAACCAGCGATAGAAATTAGCAAAACCAATAAACTTCTGTACTTCTTTGATGTTCTAAGGGGCTTGCTATACGAGGATGTCCTCGACTTTTTTCTGACCCATTTGTATCCTTTCAGTGCCGACCTTAAATCCCACGAATTCTACCTTAAGGACATGGAAGATACACTTGTCAATATTGACACAAAGGTTATTCTCTATTAGCTTTTGCAATACTCAACAGACGAGCTCGATATATTCTTCTTTAGTTTGAGTGTATATAAGGATATCATCAATATATACAACGATCCCTCGATCGATTCTCTTAGATAAAATGTTGTTAATATATCGTTGGAAGATAGACGGAGCATTAGTTAGCCCAAAGGGTATAACTGTATACTTATATAAGCTATATCTGGTCTTAAATGCTGTCTTCTACTCGTCTCCAGCTACTATTCTTAGTAAGTTAAACCTAAGTTTTAAGTCAAGTTTGGAGAAAACCTATAAAGTGCCAACTTGTTCCATAAGAGTAGTCAAGAGTGGTAGGGGATACTTATCTTTTTTAGTAATGGAATTGAGACCTCTATAGTCCATGACTATTCGAAGCTTACTATTAGGTTGTTTGGTGAAGAAAATAGGAATGCCAGCACTACTTTTACTTGGTCTAATCTTGCCAGTTCAGAGCATCTCATCAAGGTATTCCTTGAGAAGCTCCAATTTATCAGGGAAAAGGGGGTACAACTTTCTTAACGGCGGACTTTTTCCTTCTTCCAACATGATTGTCATATCCTGCAGACTATGAGAAGGAAGGGCGGATTGCATCTCCTTTCCAAAGATTTTTGCAAAATCTCTGTACTAAGATAGTAATCGATTAGCAAGTTCTTTAACGTTCTTAGTCGCAGGTATTTTCATAACCTTGTAAACGTCTCCATTAGTAAACTTCTGATAATCCTATTCCTCTATCTTAATAAGTCTGACATACTGAGTCTTTGCAAGTACTTCGTCAAAGTCAGTGAAATCAGTAACCTCTTCGATCTCTAATACCTTCTTAATCTCAAGTCCATAAGTAGTGGTGACTCGTAGCTTATCACAATTAGTGATGATCCAATCTATCTCCAAAATGAGTAGAAGACCTGGTTCAAGGTATACAACCTTGGTTATCAAGTCAAGGGTTTTGTTTTGCCCTGATCTTGCATTAGGAACTTCTATCTGCAGGTTCCGAACCTGTACTATACCAGACCTCTTAAGAATCGAGCCATCGGTACTCTCTAATCTCAGTCTTTTCTCCCTCTTAATCTAAGGCAATATCATCTATTCAACAAAATCAGAATCGAAAATTGTGGCTTTTATACCAATGTCAACCAAAGTATTAATAGAAAGTTCCCTTTTTATTCCTCCGTACATCCAAGATAATTTAATAGAGATAAGAAACTTTAGCCCATCAGACTTCACACCTTTGTACCCGATTTTCCTACCAAAGAGAGATCCTTAATTCTATTCAATAAAATATCCAGCACTGCCACCTTTTGTAGTCTTTTTTAGAGTTCGCCGACAAATGGAGCCACTTCATCATCAGCTTTTTTTTTTGTCCTTTTTTTTGTGTTTTGTAAAGAAAGAAAAGCAGAAGAAGATAGATTACAAGAAACAGAACTAATAAAAGTAGGGTCAATATCTATGGGTTCCCCAACATATTCCTCCTTCTAACTACCAACAGAGATACCCTTCTTCATAACACAAATGGAAAACCAATCCTGCAAGACCATCTGACTGGACATACTAGATAGCCTGCATTCCTAACAGTCTGAGTTTTCCTCATAGTCTAATTCGTTATCACTGATGATCTTACTAAAAGAAATCTCCAGTAGCTCTACCACTACTACCACCGTTGCCACTTTCTTTACTTCTTCCTTGGCTTTTCCCTTTCCCTTTACTTCTGCCAATGATTTCTATCCTAGTATGTAGTCACCGATCATATGGGACTTATCTCTACACTTGATATACTGTATGTCCCTCTTCTAAACCTGCCACATGGTATAGGTCACTGTGTCTTGGCCAGGCTCTTTTTTCTTCTTGAAGGAAGCATTGGACTTAGGTTTGGATTTGGTGTCAGGCTTGGTTTTTCCCTTCTGCTTTGGCTTTGAGATTCAGTCCTTAAGATTCTTGGACTTATTCTTATTAGTCTTAGGGGTGAGAGCTGCCTCTTTCTTCGCACTGGCAGCTTGTTCTTTTTGATGGAATTGGCTCTGCGTATATGCCTCCCTTGCCTTTTCATATTCTACCTAAGACTCAATATTAGCAATAGCCTGGAAGCATATCTCTGTACTAGCAAGTCTCTTATTAAGAATATCCTTGTTGGTACTGACTCAGACTATATGGACTCTGGTCTCTGGTTGAATAGCTGTGATCAGGTGCTCTCAGAACTGTTCTCGTAGTAGTTCTGCTACTAACTGATGAACTCTAACCCTTGTAATAAAATCCTTTATTATCTCGCCTTTCTTCTAGTACTCCTTCTGAAGGGAGACCTTCGCATCGCCTTGCTTATGCTGGTTCTAGTAGGCATTAATGAATTCTCACTTGAAAATATTAAATGTGTCCTATTTGACTCATCTAGAATTAGTATTTGGTGTTCATTTATGCTGGTTGGCATAATACCAAGTGCTTACTCTGCCTATTAATAGATCTGCTATGAACAAGATCTTTCACTATGGGTAGAATATATCAGCGGTATACATTCGAATGTGTAGTCTACCTTCATCAAGAATGCCTTCAACTTACTTGAAGTTCCATTAAACTTCGGAGGTAATAGAAGGTTTTAAGGTTCTTTCTTTTCAGAAAGAACCTTGGTCTTCTTAGTTAGAGAAGGAGGAGATAGTAGTATTGAAGGTGGTAGTAATGGAGGTACTAAACCACCTACTATACCAGTATAGACATTTCGGATAAAGCTGTCAGTATAGATCGATCGAGTGTATTTAGTGGGGTTTGGTCTGTCGATTGGTTACTTTTAGAGGTCCTTGAGCTTACGTTTGTGAGTTTGTATCAGGCGAAAAAGAGCCTCAACTGATTACCTATTTGTCTCATAGCTCTAGATACGATCATCTTGTTCTTGCTTGATTGCCTTCTACATCCAATCGCTTACCTTTCCCATGTCGGCTTTAATCATATCAAACTCAGTTTTAGCCGCATCAATAATCATACCTGTGTTCTATGAGAGTTTATCGGTCAGTGACTCCCACTGCTTTTCCAACACCTTACTAATAGATACAGTTAATCTTTGGACTGTATCCTATTGTCCTTCTATCTGGCCCTTAAGGGCAGCTACTTCCTTAGTTACCTGCTATCGTAGTAACTTAAGGTCTTCGTATATAGCTTTCGTACTATCAAAAACTACTTTGTAGGCCTCCTATAATTCAACTAATAAATGTGCTTGTACTTGTAGACCCCTAGTAAGGTCTACTAATTCGGCTTGTTGGCGGTCGAATTCGGTGGCTCCATCTCGAATAATATGAGCTAATAGTTAGTTATATTATTCTTGACTAATTGTAAGATTGGTAGCTCTTATAGGGTATGGCAGTACATGTTATGGACGTTGTAAGGAGGTATTACTACCTGCTCGATGAGTTGGTCATTGGGTTAATTTCAATCAACATAATAGACCTGGCAAAAACCCTTGCAGATATGATGTCAGTTTATCTAGAGAGTATTGAGGCTACTATCTAGAAGATTCTATTACTCGAGATAGGATATCTTCTATGAGCATATCTTAAAATTCATCTTCCGTATCGGTTGCTGATTGCAGAAGGTTGTATGGATGTTATTTGATAGTATGGGATGTAATACCTGGGAGTATCAGAGATTGGTAGAGCTGGCGAGGCCTTCTTGGTATCTGGGAGTTAGATATGATGATTCGAGTATGTGATATTTTAACAAGATAAGAATTACTTGTCTATAAAGTAATATTACGGGGGCCCTATTAACTCTTATAGCGCTTGTGCGACTAGAAAATAGGACGGCCATACTTCTACTACCGCAACGATACTTATTCCGAAATGTAGAATAATATCCTATTACAGAAAGTTCAATCCACTTTAATCCTTTCTGATAGATCTTGTTTTGCAACAAAAAATAAATCTGTCGTCAGTCGAGAATAAAGTAAACTAGACTTAGAACTTTGTAGGCTTTATGTACTCGAGGTGCTCTTGCTTTTGAATACTTTTGATGGTAGAATTCGATTCAACTGAGAACTACTCTCACTATTTATAATGCGCAGTAATAGTAGATATTTCTTTAATAAAATATTTTAGGGGATGTGCACCTACCCATCACTCTTCAGAATTTCTTCCTAAGTGTTATGCCATCTACACCTTTATTAACGCAGTTGTAATCTGCACTCCTTGTCATAGGTTACTAGCCCAAAGGTAGAGAAGATTCCTATGCCTATATATTGTATATACTTCGCTTAAGCTGACTTATTCTATTTAAAGAATACTTAGCCGAGATAACTAAATTGTACTTCCGATATAATACCAATCCCCGATACTATCGAATAAATACCCAACAGTATCATAAAGTCATCTTGTTTGAGCTTGCAGTAGTATTTTCTTAATAACATCTAGTATCTATTGAAAATAATTTTCAACTGCTCATAACTCTATTAATAAAGACTTGTAGGTCATAAACAGATTATCATTAGATAGGCATCAATGCATACAAGATCATAGAATCTTAATTCATCTCGATGCCCATATTATTTATAGAGTTGTTATTAGTAATAGATAAACTTCCTTGTAGATTTAATTAACCTTACTAAAGGTCTTATAACTCTATGAGTATTACTCCGATCATAAAATGGATTGTGGAAATGGAATCAAGGTGGTGAATAGGCCTAAATACAACTTTGAAATATTAAATTCGGAGAACTTTATATTTCAACTGTATCTTTTAGCCTTGGCTTAGGGCGCACTCCTTTATAATGTCACCAGACGCACTTTAGTCTAAAGTACGCCCTCATGGCTTCATTATTTTATTTATTTTTACTGAGTTATTTTCTTAAAGTTCAGAGTAATAACTTCAGTTCAGGGTAATGCCAAGACTTTAGGATAATAGCTAGTATAATTAGTATATGTACATATAGTTAGTATATTGATCTAGGTATAACCATTGAACCATTGATTGGATACTTATGAAACTTAAACCGTAGCTCCTTCAAGGGTCTATGGGTATACCATGAGGGTCTTAACTATCTATGATAGTTATATACCATTCTAGGATTTATACCCTTTTCATATACTTATCTCTTATAAATAAGTATTAGAAAAGCTTGTACCATACTGCTATAAGTATACTTAGAGTTCATATAGATATCTAAGGTCGTTCTATAGGAGCTCAAGTATGTATAGTAGGGCTAGATGTCACCTCGTAACAGTATATAAATATCATAGATAGTTAAGACCCTTATAGCACACCTATAGACCCTTGAGGGAGCTATAGTTTAAATTTTATAAGTATCTAATTAATAGTTCAATAGTTACACCTAGATTAATATGCTAACTATAAGTAAATATACTAGCTATACTAGCTGTTATCCTGAAGTCTTGGTATTACCCTAAACTGAAGTTATTATCCTGAACTTTAGGAAAATAATTCACTAAAAATAAATAAAATAATGAAGCTATAAAGGCATACTTTAGACCAAAGTGCATCCAGTGATATTATAAGGGTATATATCTTGGGCCAAGGCCAAAGATATGGTTAAAATATAAAGTTTTTCGAATTTAGTATTTCAAAGTTATATCTAGACCTATTTATCATCTTGATTCCATTTCTGCAATCCATTTTATGATCAGAATAATACTCGTAGACTTATAAGACCTTTAGTAAGGTTAATTAAATCTATAAGGAAGTTTATCTATTACTAATAATAATCCTGTGAATAATATGGGTATCAAGATAAATTGAGATTCTATAATCTTCTACATATTGACACCTATCCAATAATAATCTATTTGTGACCCACAAGTCTTTATTAATAGAGTTATGAGCAGTTGAAAATTATTTTCAATGGACACTAGACGCTATTAAGAAAATACTACTGCAAGCTCAAATAAGATAACTCTATGATACTATTGGGTATTTATTCGATAGTATTGAGGATTGGTATTACATTATAAGTAGAAATTAGTTATCTTGGCTAAGTATTCTTTAATGGAATAAATCGGCGTAAGTGAAGTATATGAAACCTATTGACATAGGAATCTTCTCTATGTTCAGGCTAATAACCTATAATAATGAGCACAGATTACAACTACATTGACAAAGATATAAATGGTATAATACTTAGGAAGAAATTCTAAAGAAGTAATGGGTAAGTGTATATCTCCTAAAATATTTTATTAAAAAATATCTACTATCACTACATATTATAAATTAGTGAGAGTAGTTCTCGGTTGAATCTAATTCTACTATTAAGAGTATTCGAAAGCAAAAGCACATTAAGTATACAAAGCCTACTAAGTTCTAAATCTAGTTTACTTTATTTTCGACTAATATGTCACGGGGTGACATTCAGCCCTACCATAGGTACTTGAGCTCCAATAGAATGACCCTAGATACCCATATGGACTCTAGGTACACTCATAGTAGTGTAGTATAAGCTTTTCTAATACTTATCTATAAGAGATCAGTATATGAAACGGGTTTGAACCTCGAAGTGGTATATAACTATCATGGATAGTTAAGACCCTTATAACACGCCCATAGACCCTTGAGGGAGCTACGGTTTAAGTTTCATAAGTATCCAATCAATGGTTCAATAGTTATATCTAGATCAATACGCTGTCTACATGCACATATACTAGCTATGCTAGCTGTTACCCTGAAGTCTTGGCGTTACCCTGAACTGAAGTTATTACCCTGAATTTTAGGAAAATAACTCGGTAAAAATAAATAAAATAATGAAGCCACGAGGGCGTACTTTAGACCAAAGTGCATCTGGTGATATTATAAGGGAGTGCACCCTAGACCAAGGCCAAAGATACTGTTGAAATATAAAGTTCTCCAAATTTAATATTTCAAAGTTGTATCTAGGCCTATTCATCGCCCTGATTCCATTTCCGCAATCCATTTTATGATCAGAGTAATACCTATGGAGTTATAAGACCTTTAGTAAGGTTAATTAAATCCACAAGGATGTTTATCTATTACTGATAACAACTCTGCGAATAATATGGGCATCGAGATGAATTAAGATTCTATGATCTTCCACACATTGCCCCCTATCCAATGATAATCTATTTGTGACCCACGAGTCTTTATTAATAGAGTTATGAGCAGTTGAAAATTATTTTCAACGGACACTAGACGCTATTAAGAAAATACTACCGTAAGCTCAAATAAGATAACTCTATGATACTGTTGAGTATTCATTCGATAGTATCGGGAATTGGTGTTATATCGGAAGTAGAAATTAGTTATCTCGGCTAAGTATTCTTTAATGGAATAAGTCGACTTAAGCAAAGTATATGAAACCTGTAAGCTTGGGAATCTTCTC
>WHUY01000205.1:0-38718 GCA_015179035.1 Tirmania nivea
GACGCACTTTGATTTAAAGTATGCTCTCATGGCTTCATTATTTTATTTATTTTTACTGAGTTATTTCTTTAAAGTTCAGGGTAATAACTTTAGTTCAGAGTAATGCTTAGACTTCAGGGTAATAGCTAATATAGCTAGTATATATATATATAGTTAGTATATTGATCTAGGTGTAACTATTGAACCATTAATCAGATACTTATGAAACTTAAACCATAGCTCCCTTAAGGGTCTATAGGTATGCCATAAAGGTCTTAACTATCTATGATAGTTATATACCACTCTAAGATTTATACCGATTTTATATACTTATCTCCTATAGACAAGTATTAGAAACTCTTATACTACACTACTATAAGTATACCTAAAGTCCTCATAGATATCTAAAGTTATTCTATAAAAGCTCAAGTACCTATGGTAGGGCTGGATGTCACTTTATAATATTTGGTTCTTCTAATTCAAATACTCATATATAATAGAGTTTCTTATAATTAGATACAGTAGTATTAAAAAGCCTTTGATAAACTAAAATATAGCTTCACAACCACTCTAATACTATGCCATTATCATCTTGAACAACCTAAGATAATTGAAACAGATGTCTCCGATCTAGTAAAGACTAATATCCTATCTTAGAAGGAACTAGATAGTGATTAGCACTTAGTTGCTTACTTCTTAAAGCACTTCATCCTAGCAGAGCTTAATTATAACATTCATAATAAGGAAATAATCATAATTGTCAATTGCTTTCAAAAATAGAGACACTTCTTAATAGGTACTCTAAAGGAAATAATAGTATATATAGACTATAAGAATTTTGAGTACTTTAATTCTATAAAGTTATATAATTGAAGGTAGACTAAATAGGTAAAAATATTAAGCCAGTTTAATTTTAGGATCATCTATTGTCTAGGTAACTAGAATAGCAAAAATGATATATTTACCTATTAGGTTAATCTTGACCTTGAAGAAAGGAAGGAGAAGTAAGACTATATAATTCAAATATTCAAACTTAGTTAATTCTAACTATATTTGGATAAGAAGGTACTAGTAATATACTAATTTATAGTAGAGAAGGCTTAATAGATAGAAGAATCAACTTGATCGAAGGAAATCCTAGAGGCTGGCCTTATGGACGAGAAGTGGTTAGGGATTCAGAATGTATTAAAGTTTGGTAAAGAGTATCTCAGTCTTATATATTATAGCTTAGAAGATAATATAGTAACCTATAAAAGGCATTTATATATTATTGATAATAACTCACTTAAGCTAAAGATAATATTCCAGAGCCATAATACTAAAGTTGTAAGATACTTCAGATATAACAAGGCTCTCAAACTAATAAAAGGAAATTATTACTAGCTAAATATAGAAGATTGGGTATGTAACTATATTAATATATACAATACTTACTAGTATAATAAGATAGTGCTATATAAGAAATATAGTAAACTTATACCTCTTCTATTTCTCTATAGGCTATGAGACTATATTTCGATAGATTTCCTTACTGATTTACCTCTAATCAAGGAGTATAATTAAATCTAGGTTATTATTAATAAGTTTATCAAGATGGTATATTTCATTTTTTTGAATAACTAGAAGTTTAAGGAGTTAGCTAGGATATTGATCTAAGAGGTATGAAGACTATATAGGCTACTAAAAAGAGTTGTTTTAGATAAGGACTCAATATTTATAAGTTTATATTGGATAAAAGTTATTTGATTATTAGGAGTTAAGTTGGACAAGTCCTCACTATATTACTTCTAAACAGATAGTCAAACTGAATAAGCCAACCAGATCCTAGAGCATTATCTATAGATATATTACTATTGGGATTAGGATAACTAGGTTGAGTTACTTGTATTTGCCAAGTTCTATTATAATAATACTATCCACTTTAGTACTAAACATACTTGTTTTAATACAACTTATGATCTATATCTTGAAAACAACTTCCAGAACCTAACCGAGGCCTCAACTAGATCAAACAACCCTGAGGTAAATAAGACAGTCAAAATTCTAAATATAATAAGAGAGGCTATGCGAAAGAATATAAAGGTAATATAGGCTCATATATCAAAATATTACAATCTTGAGGTGGTAGAGAAAGAACTGACATTTAAGATAGAAGACTAAGTTATGGTTAATGCTAAGAACATTAAAATAAGGCATTCGACTAAGAAGCTTAATTATAAGCTTCTAGGGAAGTTTAAAATCAAATAACTCATTAGTACTTATACTTATGAGTTAGAACTCCCTTAAGTATAGGTAAAACCTATTGTATCTTTTACATTAGTCTGTTGGAACCCTACCACCTTAATATGATTGCTATTAGATATTCGCCAACTCTTCCTTCTATCGATCATAAAGAATTAGAATACTAGATAGAGAAGGTTAGCACTATTGAGCTTTAGAAAGGAAGAGTTATGTACTTGGTTTTCTGGAAGAGTTATAGTCCTAATAATAATACATAAAAACCATATGAGAACTTAAAGGATAGAAGTTTTGAAATTGTTTAAAAATTCTATCTGGATAATCTTCGTAAGCCACAGAACTTTAATATTATTTTATAAGGATTTTTCTTTTTTCTTATTAGGCTTTAAGTTTTTGTAAATTATCTTTCATGCATTTTTTGTTTCTTACTTGTATTTCTTATACTATTTCGGTTTTAGGGGTGCAATGAGATATACATAGCTGTATTTCGACTATTGTATATGAAGACTGGTCCTCAAGCCCTATTCATAGTCATTAGTAGCAATACTAATTCTATTTGTATAATTAATTAGGTTCTTATAGACAAGAACCTCAAGAGGGGAGGCACTGTCACGAAGTGATATCCAGCCCTACTATAGGTACTTAAGCTCTAATGGAACGACCCTAGATATCTATATGGACTCTAGGTACATTCATAGTAGTGTAGTATAAGTGTTTCTAATACTTATCTATAAGAGATGAGTATATAAAATAGGTATGAACCTCAGAGTAGTATATAAATATCATAAATAGTTAGGACCCTTATAGCACGCCCATAGACCCTTAAGAGAGGTATGGTTTAAGTTTCATAAGTATCCAATCAATAGTTCAATAGTTACACTTAGATCAATATGCTAACTATATATATATATACTAGCTATACTAGTAATTACTCTAAAGTCTTAGTATTACCCTGAACTGAAGTTATTATCCTAAACTTTAGAAAAATAACTCAGTAAAAATAAATAAAATTCAGAAGCCACAAGAGTATACTTTAGATCAAAGTATATCTAGTGATATTATAAAAGAATATATTCTAAGCTAAAGCTAAAGATATAGTCAAAATATAAAGTTCTCCAAATTTAATATTTCAAAGTTATATCTAAGCCTATAAATTACTCTAATGCTATTTCCACAATCTATTTTATGATTGAAATAATACTCATAGAGTTATTAGTCCTTTAGTAAGATTAATTAAATCTATAAAGAAGTTTATCTATTACTGCTAATAACTCTGCAAATAATATAGGTATCAAGATTGATTAAAATTCTATAATCTTCTAAATATTGATACCTATCTAATAATAATCTATTTGTGATTCACAAGTCTTTATTAATAGAGTTATAAATAGTTGAATATTATTTTCAATAGATACTAGACTCTATAATACTATTGGATATTTATTTAATAGTATTAAGGATTAGTATTATATTGGAAGTAGAAATTAGTTATCTCGGCTACGTATTCTTTAATAGAATAAGTCAGCTTAAATAAAGTATATAAAATATATAGGTATAGGAATCTTCTCTATATTCGGACTAGTAACCTATAACGGGGGTGCTCAGTCACAGCCGTAGAATAAAGTAACAAGATATTATTCATAAGTATGAAATAATATTAAGCGATTGCTTCCTACTATTCTATATGATATCCGTGAGGATAGAATTCCATCTCCAGTGGGTATGGTTAAATACCCACTTCGGAATACTAGAGCCTCCTCTAGAAGGCTTTCTGCAGGTGTGAGTGCTAAGTCGATTCCCTCAATCATCGACCGACCGACTATATTGTAGTTGGTCACCCCTACTCACCTTGGCCACTCACGACCTAGCTATCTCGTCTCATATTCAATAGTACATATAGCTTTTCGATTCGAGGAGGTCCTTTGCTACCTCCAGTGTATTATTTAGTCTCTAGGTAATATCGTCACATTACTTATTATTAGATAACTCAGATGATACTTCCTTCCTTAGTATAGTACACTATTGGTACTTGGGGAGCTATCCCACTAGCCCGTAGTTTCCTATTCTAAAGGGTATTCTAGGTATGTGTTAATACCCATGATACTACTCCCCTTCTAGGCTTCTTGTCCTTAAGAACTTATATATAGGAATCTATTATATACATATTATATCCTAATCCTACTATCCCATACTGCCTCGGGGTTCTTCCTGTGGAACTCCTTCAGAATCCTTTCTGTCATTCCCTTTATATATTCATAGGGTTCCTATGTAGCGTCCTCATCAGGGTAACCCATCTATAAAACCAAATATTCTACCGGACGACCTCTTCTCCGGCCATTCCTCCAGCTCTCAACTATCTCCCTAACTACCTAATTTTCTTCTCCTTGTAATAACTCGACTGAGGGGGGTTCGATTCTCCGAGTAGAGTCTATGCTTTGGTGATAGGGTTTAAGGAGGCTAGTGTGGAATACTGGGTGTACTTTCGAATTCGTTGGTAACTCTAATTTATAGGCTCGTGTTCCTACTAATTGAGTTATTTATAAGGGACTGATTTTCTTATGATCCAGTTTCCGGCTCAGTCGTTGTGTTATGATATTCCGACTATCGAGCATAACCATATCTCCTACCTTGAACTGCGGTTGTTGAACTCTATTAGTATAATGCCATCTAGCCATTCTAACTCTTACCTTCAGAACTCTCTCTCATAGCTTTTCCCATGTTCCTTTCCAAACTCCTTTTAATAACTGGCTAGCCGGATTTGTATAAGTCACCATTCCCCGAGGTTCCCAAGACTGCCTCGGTAGGAATCCATAGTTCACTTCAAATGGTGATATTCCTGTAGCTTCCGAGGATGCCGAGTTGATAGCGAATTCTGCTAGGGGTAGTAACTCTTCCTAATCATCCTGCTTCCATGAACAATAGTGGCAAAGATACTCTTCAAGTATCTGATTCATCCGTTCTGTTTGTCTATCTGTTTCTGAGTGAAAAGCAGTCGAGAGTTTACTTGTAATCCCCAGGCTATCTATCAGTACTTATCAGAAGTGGAAAGTAATTTTACTATCTCAGTCCGAGATAATATCATCAGGGAGGCCATGGTAGTTCCAAACATGTATAAGGAATGCTTTGGCGAGGTCTTTTGCCATAGTATTAGTAGAGAGGGGTACTAGCCATACCATCTTTGAGAATCTATCCACAATTACCCATATCTATATATTTCCATTAGACTCAGGAAGTTCAGTGATCCAGTCCATAGAGATCGAGGTCCAAGGTCTGTATGATACTTCTAGTAGTTCCAGTAGTCCGTACTTCTTATGCCGACTTGGTTTATCCTGCTGGCATATATCACAGGATCGGACGTAATTACTAATATCCTTCTCGAGCTGAATCCAATAGTAGTTGTGCTTGAGTCGTTCCAGGGTCTTGTGAATACCGAAATGTCCTGCAATTCGGCTATTGTAGTTGTCTCGCAGAATCTTAACTCGGAGGTCCTTATCTTCCGGGATATACCATCTGCCTTTCTATAGTAGGAGGTTATCTTCAACTGAGAAGTTCTTATCAATCTCCTTAGCTCCTGCCAATACCGCACTCCTTGTTGCTACCCAGTTAGCATCCTTCAGCCCCTTTTTCAACAACTCTTTTCTGAACGTATCATATAGTCGAACAACTTTTGATGCCGCGATCCGGAGTTGTACAGGTCAGAATAGGAGCTGTATTGGTTGCAGATCCTTACTCCCCTCCTGAGGGTACAGATCCCAGCGCCTTGATAAAGCGTCTGGCTTGCCATTCTTCTCACTAGGCCTATATTTAACAATAAAATCGAATTCAACTAGGAATTCTATCCACCGCGCCTATCGCCTTGTCAGTGTCTTTATATTTGTAAAATATTCCAAATTTGTGTGGTCCGTCCAAATCATTATTTGCTGCTGACAAGACTTCATTAGCGGTTCCCACTCCTTAAAAGCTTATACTATCGCTGTCATTTCCTTGTCATAAATATCATAACTCATCTCCACTAGAGAGAACTTTCGAGACAGAAATACGTATGGATATACTTTCCTATTAGACTGCTTCTGCGACATGACTACTCCAATAGTATAGTCGCTTGCATCTGTCTCAATAATAGTTTCGGCCTCTGAATGGAAGTGGACTAGGATCGGGGTAGTTGTAAATCGCCTCTTTAATTCCTTGAAGGCTTGTCTGCATTTTGTTATCCAATTCTACTAGCGATCCTTTTTAGTAAGTTCAGTTAAGGGATAAGTAATCTTAGAGAATCCTTCAATGAATTTGCAGTAAAAATTAGCAAATCCTAGGAACTCCTGTATCTCCTTAACTTTTCGTAGTACTTGCCAGTTCTTAACTTCCTTGACCTTTTTATCGGTCATTTGAATTCCTTCCGATGAGATTCCATATCCTAGGAACTCAACCATATTCTTGTGGAACTCACTCTTTCAGAGGTTTACCTCTAGACCTGCCTTGTCTAGCCTTGATAATACCTCTTTAATAAGCCTGTTGTGTTCCTTCTCGTCTTCAGTATATATTAGGATATCATCCAAATATACAATAACTCCTTCGTCTAATAGATCATATAATAAATGATCCATCATGGTCTGGAAGGTAGCAGGAGTGTTGCATAATTCGAAAGGCATCACTCGCCAATAGTATAGTCCAAACCAAGTACGGAATGCCATCATTTCCTCACTCTCTTCTGACATCCGTACTAGGTGGTAGCCATTTTTTAGGTCGAGCTTAGTGAATAACTTAGCATTATTCAACCTCTATCTAAGTTCGGTCATCAGTGGTAAGGGGTATCGGTTTTTCACTGTGACTTTATTGAGTGCTTGATAATTGACATAAAGATAGTAGGTGCTATCGGTCTTTCATACTAAGAGGATTGGTATTCTTGCTGATAATTAGGATTTTACAATTTTCCCTACTGCCACCTGATTATCCAGCTATATCTTGAGTGCTTTTAGTTCTTGCTCGGAGAATGGGTATAGTGGTCCATAAGGGGCTTCTACTTCAGCTACTAGTTTGATAACGTAATCAAACTTGGAGTGCTGCGGCAACTCCGCAGCTTGTTCTCTGCTAAAGAGATGAGCCCACTCATGATATTGGTCAGGGAGGAATATCTTAACGTCTTACCTATCATCTGTATACCAAGTTAAGCTGGCTACTTGTGCGAAGGGGTCTTCCCTGACCTCCTTCTGTAATTGGAATCTGTTAACTAGCTTGACCTCGAATTCCTTAGGTAGGCAGTTATGCTTATAGTAGTTGCTTCTCTACTATAGCGTGCCTTTTTCCCAATCTATATTAGACTTATGTTTCGTAAGCCACGTGATAGGTAAATACCCATCAATCCCTTCCTCAATTTGTCCAACCACCCAGACTATATGCTCGGAGTGTTTTCCTATAACAATGCCTAACGGTTGTGTATAGTACACACCGGCTCCTAGGATTGGCTGCTGACTAGCACTCTGAACCTGTATAGGTTTCTGGCACTTCTTCACAAGGATCTCGGACTCACGAACAAACTCATCACAAAGTATGGGGCCTGTCACTCTACAATCTAATAGTAATTTGTAGGGTATTTCTCGCTCTTGGATCATTAGGATAGCTTCAATTAGAAGCCTTTCTCCATGTATGGGGAGGCCTTTGGATATTAGTTGGTGAGTTCGCTTCATCTTGACTATGATACTTCCTTCTTAGGAAAGTACAACGTGTCCGCTTAGTTAAGTACAATTAATGGGGTTTCTTGTTGGCTTGTTATAGTAATTAGGAATTGTCCTGTATGTTCTAGACGTTTTGGCTACTCAAGCCATCCTCAGCAGCACTTGCTTGAGAGAGGGAAAATGAATATGTTAATTGAACTTAAGTATAAATAAGAAATCCTCCGAGTCCTAATTGACTCCTTTCCAATTATCTTAACAAACAATAATCCCCATCACTATCTTCCGCCAATTCAATAATCCTTCCTCCATGCTCATCCACCATCCTATTAACTGCCGAGATCTTGACCTCTCTCTTATTATTCTTCTTGTCCGCTTTCCCTTCCTTAGTCTGGGATTTTTTGCTTATGTTAACAACCTTGGAGATAACTAGATCTTTTATCCAGCACTCGAACCACTTGTGGTTTCCTTTGCCACACTTCAGACAAGAGTCGGACTTCTTCCGCTCTTCAATGACCTCACTAGGGATACCCACCAATTCTGATTCTTGGTCCTTAAAATCTCCACCCTGATCCCTCTTTTTCTTTTTCCCATTCCCTTTAGTTCTTTCACTATCCTTCCGTCCCTTGGTCTTTTCTTTCTTCCTATCAGTCCCTTCCTTCCAGTACTCGCCTTGGAGATGGTGGAAATTCTCTAAATTATGGCCGATGTCCCGCATCATTGCCATTTGTTCACCGAGGAGTCGGGGTTTATTGGGCATCTGAGCCCATGCCAATCCGACTTTTTTATTCAGTCCCCATACTAGCTTGTCCTTAACCACCTTTTTCGGGTACCCAGTTCTCCACATAAGATTTGTGAGGATATCTAAGTACTCATCGATAGAGTTGCTATGTCAGAGGTTTAGCCAGTCGGTTACTGCTTGTTCTTTACCCACTTTTGTCCCAAAGAAACTTCGAAAAGCTTCCACAAATATTTTCCACTTCGCCCAACTAGGATCCAGTACTATTCGAAGGCCACTCAGAAGTTTTCGTACTGCCGCAAGATCGATTTTGGGGTGGTAAGCTTCATACCACTGTATTGGATCTCGATGTTTGGTACTAGTTGGTCATTCTAGGAGGTTAGCGGTATATCAGATCTTAACTAAGTCATCCCGATATTTTTTTTTCTCAATTGCCTATATATTCTCAAGTCCCTGGATGAATATCTTAAGGTCCTCTGAATCTCCTTTGAATGCTTTGGGCTTAGGGACTTTCGGCTTTAGTTCTTTTGATTTGGATACCGCTTTGACAAGCATTTCTAGAAGTTCTTGTGTCGCTTGTGCTATAGTCGTTTTCTTCTTCTTCTTTGGGGTCGGTGCGGGTTCATCCTCTTCATTAGAGGGGTCACTGTCTCCACCTCCCGCAGTTGCCTTACCTTTTCCGTTTGGTGGTGGTAGTGGTGGTATTCCGCCAAAGTTAGTTCCTCTAGGCCTGTTAGAGCCCAGAGTGAATCCTGCCTAACTTCTGGGGAAGGGAGGTAGTAGAGTGCCTCCTCTACGTCTCCATTACTGCCGATCGAATGCGTTGTCTGAGTCCTCATGCTTTTCTATTCTTTTTCCGTCCTTAACCTCTTACTCTAGTACTTTGTCTAGGTATGGGAGTTCTTTTGTAGGTGGGTCCCATTGCCAGTCCATGTTATCAGGTTTTGTTAGTGCTACGTAAGTTTTCAGAGCTTATTCGAGGGAGTACTTTATTTCAAATGTAGTTTGTACCATATATTGAGTTGCCATCTGAAGATAGTGAAACTGGACCTTATTTTCCTCTTCTAGCTAGTATGCTCGAGCTTGGACTATTTCCAACCGCTCATTTAAGAACGCCTTTATGCCAGTTTAGAACCATATCCAGAACTTATCTATCTTCATAGGTTTCTCTTCTGGTATATTGACATTCTTGATAAGAATTTTTTCGGCAAGCTCATGAGGTCGTTGGACCATAAGTGCTTTGGCGTTGTCTGGGACGGTGATGGGTTCTTTTTCCCATTCGATTTGGAGGGGGGCAGACATTCTAAATAAAGATATTAAGTAGTAGTAGTACTTAATATTATAGTATAATGGGGGTGCTCAGTCACAGCCGTAGAATAAAGTAACAAGATATTATTCCTAAGTATGAAATAATATTAAGTGATTGCTTCCTACTATTCTGTATAATGTCCGTGAGGATAGAATTCTGTCTCCAGTGAGTATGGTTAAATATCCGCTTTGGAATACTAGAGCCTCCTCCGGAAGGCTTTCTGTAGGTATGGGTGCCGGGTCGATTCCCTCGATCATCGACCAACCGACTGCATTGCAGTTGGTCATCCCCACTTACCTTGGCCACTCATGACCTAGCTATCTCATCTTATACTCAATATTATGTATAGCCTTTCGATCCGAGGAGGTCCTTTGCTACCTCCAGTTTATTATCTAGTCTCTAGGTAATATCGTCACATTACCTATTATTAGATAACTCAGATGACCCTTCCCTCCTTAGTATAGTACACTATCGGTACTTGGGGAGCTACCCCACTAGCCTGTAGTTTCCTATTCTAAAGGGTATTCTAGGTATGTGTTAATACCTATGACATAACCTGTAACAATAAGTATAAATTATTCTTGTATTAATAAAGGTGTAGATAGCATAACACTTAAGAAGAAATTCCGAAAAGTAACAGGTAGGTGCACATCCCCTAAAATATTTTATTGAAGAATATCTACTATTACTATATATTATAAATAGTAAAAGTAGTTTTTGGTTGAATCTAATTCTACTATCAAGAGTATTCAAAAGCAAAAGCACCTTAAGAATATGAAGTCTACAAAGTTCTAAGTTTAGTTTACTTCATATTTAACTGATGAAAGATTTACTTTGTATTGCAAAATAAGATCTGTCAGAAAGGATTAAAACATATTAAACTTTCTACTATAGGATTTTATTCTAAGTTGTAGAATAAATATTGTTATAGTAGTATAAGTACAGCCGACTTATTCTTTAGTTGCTAGAGTACTATAAAGGTTAATAGGGCCTCTATAATATGAAGAATAAAGAATATAATATCGAATTAATCGAATTATTGGAAATACTGTAAGAAGAGCTAGATACACTAAATACAAACTTAAAAGTAGATATAGAAGTAGTCAAAAAACTATAGGAGATATTATAGTCTGAATATAGAGAAGAGCTCATACCTACTAACAAGAGGATATTATTGAATAGAATCAAATACTATCTAAGAATACTAGTAGTGAGATTGCAATTAAAAGTAGTAGTATTAAAGTATGATTAAAAAAAAGATAAGGATGAATAGACTATAAGTATTTTTTGTTTTTGTTTTTATATTTTGGAAGGCATAATAGGTTAACTAGGAAGAATAAACATTTAGAGACTTATGATTTTTTTGTATTTTTTAATATTTTTTTTATATTTTATTTATTTTTTGATACTAACACTAAAAGAAAAGAAGGAATATATATATTTTTTTGATAATTTTTGATATATTAGTTATTTTTGATACTTATAGTATGCTAGTTTATATTTGATTATTATATTTATATTTGTTTTTATTTTTATATAATAATTTATATGCTCACTTAGTACATTTTATAGTAAGAATGAGAGTTAGACAAATTTTTATATATAACTCTTCTAAAAGCTATTTAATATAATATTTAACTAGTTTAAGAGTCAGATAGATTTTTGTATATAACTCTCCCAAAGTCTATTTGATATAATATTTGATTGATTTAAGAGTTAGATAAATCTTCCTATATAACTCTCTTAAGGACTATTTGATATAATATATAACTAGTTTGAAAATTAGATAGATTTTCTGGTATAACTCTCCCTAAGGCTATTTAATGCAATATTCTACTAGTTTGAAAGTTAGATAGACTTTCCTATATAACTTTTAACTAAGGTACACTTACTTTATATAGTATTCTAGTAAAGTGTAATATATATTATAGTAGTAACTAAGCTAGAGGTAGTATTAATATTAATAATCTCATAGGTACTGGTCTCTCATATAGTATGATATCTTTATATATTAAGATGTAATACCCTATTCTAGCCTCTATAGAACTATACACAATATCTTCTCTTATTCAATCTCCTTTAAAGTATAATATTAGCATTATATATACTAAACCAGTATTAAACTACTTATAAGTATATCAAGATATACTGGTACTACCTCTCCGTTATTATTATTCTTCTTATTATACTATCTATATATATAATTAAGACTACTATCATAATAACTACCATTTCTACTATTACTACTACTATAACTATAACCAAAACTCCTCTTACTATTAGTTTCTCTATCACAACTACTATCACTACCTACTAAAGGGCTAGTAGAAGCCAGACTATCAATCTTGATTCTATTCTATAGCAATTGATAGATTGCTAAGTTTTGGTAGAGATTAAAGTAGAATAGGTTTTGTAGTACTGTATTAACTAGTTTAAGTATCAACTAGTCAAGTATCAATTAGCCATCTATTAGCTTTACAGCTAACCTCCTCCATTATTATATAAGAAGAAAGCTAGGTAAGATAATTATTAGGTTGACTATGATTTGAAAATAGTTATAGACTCAGAGACTGATTTGGTACTAGATATAATACCTAATATAGCTTTATGAATAGACTAGAATATAAGCTAGTAATTACTATAATAATATTAATCAAATAGTTTCTGTACTTTACTAATTCTACTTTTGTTTTCGCTTTCTGTATTTATCTTATCCTGTATCTACCCAGGTTTTTGAGTAGCTCTTTATATTTATATTATCCTTACTGAGAAGAAATAGGAGTAATAAGTATTAAAAATAAAAAAAATATATAAAAAAAATATAAAACAAAAAGGTTAGCTAGCTATAAGAGGGCTAATGGGGAGAAGAGAGAGTTGGTGAAGCTAATATGGAGAGGAGAAGACTACTGAGGGGAGAGGAAGACTACTGAGGGAAAGAGTAGACTAATAGAGGGAAGGAAAGGCTAATAGAGAGAGGAGAAGACTAGTAAGGAGAGGAGTAAGCTAATAAATAAAAGGAAAGGCTGGTGGAGGGAAGAATGGACTAGCAAAGGAAAGAAGAGCTGGTAGTAAGCTAGCAAGGAGAGGAAAGAGTAGGGAGAGCTACTAAGAAAGGCTAGTAGAGAGAGAAAAGAGAGCTGGTAGGAAGGGAGAAGAGAGCTAGTAGGGAAGAAGAAGAGAGCTAATAGGGAGGCTTATAGGGAGGGAGGGAGAGCTGGTAGAGAAGGCTAGCAGAGAGGAGTAGTAGAGAGAGAAGGGGAAGACTGGTAGGGAAGACTGATAGGGAGAGCTGGTAGAGAGGGCTAGTAGAGAAGAGAGAGAAAGAGAGAGGAGGGGAGAAAGGAGGCAGTTGTTTTCTTTTATATACTTGTTTTATCTTAGTTTTTCTATTTTTACTCTCTAATACTGGCTAAGCCTAGGCTAGGCTCTTTAGGTAATAGAAAAGTAAGTATTTTACTTCTTTATTCTTTATTTCTTAATAAATACTAATAAACCTATATACTATATAAGTAGAGGTAGTAATTGAGACTAGGCAGTAGCAAACTTTGGCTTTAGTCTATTAGGTAGCATTTATTGTATTTTATCTATATCTATTATCTATTTCTATTATCTATTTCTATTATTAATATTTAAGTCTATTATTTAGTCTATCTATATATGTATAAGTTATCTTATTTTATCTCTAGATCTACCAATGGATGATCTATCTACTTTAGTATTATCAAATATTTTATTAGTACCTTAGATGACTGTCTAGCTAGAGTTCCCTCAATTGATGTAGTATCACAGAGTAATATCTAGTCATACTATAGGTACTTGAGCTTTTATAAAATGACTCTAAATATCTATAAGGACTTTAAGTATACTTATAGTAGTATAATACAAGTATTTCTAATACTTATCTATAAGAGATAAGTATATGAAATAGGTATAAATCTTACAGTAGTATATAACTAACATACATAGTTAAGAACCTTATAGTATGGCCATAGACCTTTGAGGGAGCTACAGTTTAAGTTTTATAAGTATCTGATCAATAGTTCAATGATTATACCTAGATTAATATACTGATTATATATACATATACTAGCTATACTAGTTATTTCCGTAAAGTCTTGGCATTACACTGAACTGAAGTTATTACTCTAAACTTTATGAAAATAAATTAGTAAAAATAAATAAAATAATAAAGCCATGAGAGCATATTTTATACTAAAGTGCATTCAGTGATATTATAAAGAAATACATCCTAGACTAAGGCCAAAAATATAGTTAAAATATAAAGTTCTCCAAATTTAATATTTTATAGTTATATTTAGGCCTATTCATTACTTTGATTCCATTTCTGCTATCTATTTTATGATTGAAGTAATACTCATGGAGTGATAAAACCTTTAGTAAAGTTAATTAAATCTACAAAGAAGTTTATGTATTACTAATAACTACTCTATGAATAATATACACATCAAGATGAATTAAGATTCTATGATCTTTTACATATTGATGCTTATCTAATAATAATCTATTTATAACCCATGAGTCTATATTAATAGAGTTATAAGTAGTTAAAAATTATTTTCAATAGATACTAGATACTATTAAGAAAATACTACTACAAGTTCAAATAAGATGAGTCTATGATACTATTCGGTATTTGTTCAATAGTATCTGAGATTAGTGTTATATTAGAAGCAGAAATTAGTTATCTTAGCTAAGTATTCTTTAATGGAATAAGTTATCTTAAGTAAAGTATATAAAATATATAAGCATAGAAATCTTCTCTATATTTGGGCTAGTAACCTGTAACATTGAGTATAGATTATAACTGCATTAATAAAGGTATGGATAGCATAAGACTTTAGAAGAAATTCTGAAGAGTGATAGGTAGATACATATCTCTTAAAATATTTTATTAAAAAATATCTATTATTACTACATATTATAAATAGTGAGAGTAGTTCTCGGTTGAATCTAATTCTACCATCAAGAGTATTCAAAAATAAGAGTAGCTAGAGTATACGAGGTCTATAAAGTTCTAAGTCTAGTTTTCTTTATATCCAACTAATGAAAAGATTTATTTTGTATTTCAAAATAAGATCTATTATAAAGGATTAAAGTAAATTGAACTTTTTACTATCAGATATTATTCTATATTATAGAATAAGTATTATTGTGGTAGTGGAAGTACGGCAGTTCTATTTTCTAGTAGCAAGAGTATTATGAGAGTTAATAGAGCCCTTGTAATATTACTTTATAGACAAGTAATTCTTATCTTATTTATACACTGTATACTTAAATCACTATGTCTAACTTCCAGACACCAAGAGGGCCTAGCCAGCTCTACTAATCTATTACACTCCCTAATAACATAGCCTATACTATTACATAATATCTATATAACTTTTTATAATTAGTAACTAATACGGAAGATAAATTTTAAGACATGCCTATAGAAGATATCTTATTTTGAGAAATAGAATCTTCTAGGCAGCAGCCCCAATACTCTTTTGATGAACTGACATCATACCTGCAAGACTTTTTACTAGGTCTTTTATATTAATGGAAACTAACTTAGTATTCAACCTATCAAGCAAGTAGTAATACTTCCTCATAATAGCCATAATATCTACTACTACACTCTACTCAAGCTACATATCCTACAATAAGTCAAGAATAATATGACTAGTTACTGTCTCATATTATTCGATATAGAGCTACTAAATTCGACTACCAACGGGCTGAACTAGTAGACCTCACTAGGGGTCTATAAGTATAAGTACATTTATTAGTTTACTTATAAAAGGCTTACAAAGTAGTTTTTGATAGTGTAAAAACTATATATAAGGACCTTAAGTTACTACGATAGCAAGTAACTGAGGAAGTAGCTACTCTTAAGGGCCAGATGGAAAGACAACAAGACATAGTCTAATAATTAATGGTATCTATCAATAAGGTATTGGAAAAGCATTAGAAGTTACTGACTAACTAACTCATATAGGATACAGATATGATTTTTGATACAGCTAAAAGCGAGTTCGATATTGTCACGGAGTGACAACCAGCCCTACTATAGGTACTTGAGCTCCTATAGAACGACCCTAGATATCCATACGGACTCTAGGTACACTCATAGCAGTGTGGTGCAAGCTTTTGTAATACTTATCTATAAGAGATAAATATATGAAATGGGTTTGAACTTTGGAGTAGTATATAACTATCATAGATAGTTGAGACCCTTATGGTATGCCTATAGACCCTTAAAGGAGCTACGGTTTAAGTTTCATAAATATCTAATCAATGGTTTAATGGTTACACCTAGATCAACATACTAACTATATGCATATATACTAGCTATACTAGCTGTTACCCTAAAGTCTTGGCATTACTCTGAACTAAAGTTATTACCCTAAACTTTAGGAAAATAACTTGGTAAACATAAATAAAATAATAAAGGCACGAGGGTGTACTTTAGACCAAAGTACATCTAGTGATATTATAAGGGAGTGCGCCCTAAGCCTAGGCTAAAGATATGATTGAAATATAAAATTCTCCGAATTTAATATTTCGAAGTTATATCTAGGCCTATTCATCGCTCTAATTCTATTTCTACACTCTATTTTATGATTGGAGTAATACCCGTAGACTTATAAGACCTTTAGTAAGGTTAATTAAATTCATGAGGAAGTTTATCTATTACTGATGACAACTCCGTGAATAATATGAGTATCGAGATGAATTAAGATTCTATGATCTTCTATACATTAATACCTATCTAATAATAATTTATTTGTAACCCACGAGTCTTTATTAATAGAGTTATGAGCAGTTGAAAATTATTTTCTATGGACACTAGATGCTATTAAGAAAATACTACCACAAGTTCCAATAAGATGACTTTATAATATTATCTGGTATTTATTCGATAGTATCGAGAATTAGGGTTATATCGGAAGAAGAAATTAGTTATCTCGGCTAAGTACTCTTTAATAGAATAAGTTGGCTTAAGCAAAGTATATTAAACCTACAAGCATAGGAATCTTCTCTACATTTAGGCTAGTAACCTATGACAACAAGTATAGATTACAACTGTATTAACAAAAGTATAGATAGCATAACACTTAAAAAGAAATTCCAAAGAATGATGGGTAGGTACATATGCCCCAAAATATTTTATCAAAGAATATCTACCATCATCATACATTATAAATAGTGAGAGTAGTTCTCGGTTGAATCTAATCCTACCATCAAAAGTATTCGAAAGCAAGAGTACCTTGAGTATATGAAGCCTATAAAGTTCTAAGTCTAGTTTTCTTTATTCCCAATCGACGAAAAGATTTATTTTGTATTTCAAAATAAGATCTATCATGAAGGATTAAAGTGGATTGAACTTTCTGTTATAGGATATTATTCTGTATTGCAGAATAAGTATCATTATAGCAGTAAAAGTATGGCTGTCCTATTTTCTAGTCATAAAAGTCCTATAAGGGTTAATAGAGCCCCCATGATATTACTTTGTAGACAAGTAATTCTCATTTTGTTTAATAAACTTTATACTCGAATCATCATATCTAATTCCTAGACATCTAGAAGGCTTAGCCAGCCCTACTAATCTATTACACTCCTAGATATTATACCCCATACTATTACACAGCGACCATACAATCTTCCATAATCTGGAACAGATATAGAAGATGACATACCAATGGAGGACATCTTTGCATGAAGAATAGGATCTTCCAGGCAACAATTCTATTCCCCTGAAGAATTAACGTCATACCTACAAGGGTTTTTACTGAGTCTATTACATCGAATAGACCCACCAACTCAATGACTACTATGGCGAGCAAGTAGCAATACCTCCTCTCAATGCCTGACATATCTACCATCATGCCCTACTAGAGCCATACCTCCTACAATAAGTCAAGAACAATATGACCAGCTATTAGATTATATTATTTGAGATGGAGCTACCAAGTTCGAACGCCATCAAGCTGAAATCTCAGACCTTACTAGAGGTCTTCAGACACAGGCAACTCTCTTAGTCGAAGCCCAGAAAGCTCAAAAGTAGTCTAAGAGGCCCATCAAGCCGTCTTCGAAGGAGCCAAGGCTACTTATGAGGATTTAAAGTTATAGTGACAGCGAGTAACTAAGGAGGTAGTGGCTCTTAAAGGCCAAACTACTAGTCAAAAAAATCCAGTAAATCATCTAACTATATCTATTAGTAAGGTATTAGAAAAGTAATAGGAAACAGTGACCGATAAACTTACTCAAGATATAGGAGCAATCATTGATGCGACCAAAATCAAATTCGATATAATCAAAGCCGATGTAGGTAAAGTAAGTGACTAGATGC
Organism: Tirmania nivea; assembly: GCA_015179035.1. Lineage (NCBI taxonomy): Eukaryota > Fungi > Ascomycota > Pezizomycetes > Pezizales > Pezizaceae > Tirmania > Tirmania nivea. The sequence continues at coordinate 18,285 of WHUY01000205.1, forward strand.
TAAAAGCAATTAAACAGGAATAGGATGATCGCATCCAGAGCTGTAAGACAAACAGAGAATCAGTTGAGGCTCTCTCCTGCCTGATTCAGACTCACAAGAGAAAGCTCAAAGACTTACAAAAGCTTTCTATGAACTAACCTACCATAAAGCACATTTGATCAGATAGCACTAATAGTTTTATCCGCGATGTTCGCACCGGCCTAATAGGTGGTCTCGTACCTCCACCACCACTACCTCTACTACCACCATCTCCTCTATCTCCAGCTAAGAAGACTAAAGTCCTTTCTAAAAAGAAAGAACCCAAAACCTCCCTCTACCTCTGAAGTTCGATAGAACTTTGAGTAAACTTAAGGAATTCTTTATGAAGGTAGATCATACCTTTGAACGTATACTACTAATATACTGTACTTATAGCGAAAAAATCCTGTTCATAGTAAATCTACTTATAGGACAAGCCAGTACCTAGTACTACACTAACTAGTATAAGTGAACACCAGATGTAAACTCCAGATGGGTTGAATAGGACATATTTAATATTTTCAGATGGGAATTCATTAATGTCTATCAAAACCAGCATGATTAGTGGGACACAAAGGTCTCTCTTTAAAAGGAGTACCAGAAGAAAGGTAAATTGATGAAGGACTTCATTGCTTAAGTCAGGGTTCACTAATTAGTAGCAAAGCTACCACGAGAACAGCTCTGGGAGCACCTGATTGGTGCTATTCAACCTAAGACTCGGGCTCATATAGTTCGGGTTAGTACTGACAAGGACATTCTTGACAAGGTACCAGCTAGCATAGAAATGTACTTCTAGGTAATTACTAATACCAAATATCAAGTTGAGTACGAGAAGATTAGGAAAGCACATACACAGAACTAGTTCTGTCAAAAGAAATAGGTATCTAGTTCCATAAAGAAGGCAGCCTCCACTCCTAAGACTACAGAAAAGAAGTCTGAGAACCTTAAAGACTGAATTTCTAAGCCGAAACAGAAGAGGAAAACTAAGCCCAATGTCAAATCTAAAGCCAAGTCCAATACTTCCACTAAGAAAGAAAAAGAGCCTGGCCAAGATGCAGTTACTTATACTATATAGCAAGCTCAGAAAAAGGACATACAGTGCATCAAGTGTGGAGATAAAAACTACATGATAGGTAACTGCATAGTTGGATAGAAACCATTGGCGGAGTCTAAAGAGAAGGGTAAGGCTAACGAGGAAGCAAAGAAAGTAGCAAGAGTGGCAGCCATAGTAGAACCACTAGAGATTTCTTTTGGTAAGATTATTAGTGATAATAAGTTAGACTATGAAGAGAACCTGGACTATTAGAGATATGGGCCATCTAGTATATTAGGTCAAATAGTCTTACAGGATTGGTTTTCCATTTGTGTTATGAAAAAGGGTATCTCTATTAGTAGTTGGAAGGAGAAATATATTGGGGAACTTATGGATATTGACCCTACTTTTATTAGTTCTATTTCTCGTAATTTATCTTTCTCTACTTTTCTTTCTTTATAAAACACAAAAACAGAGACAAAAAGAAAAGCCAACAATGAGATAGCTCCTTTTGTTAGCGAACTCTAAAAAAGACCACAAAAGGTAGTGGTACTGAATATTTCATTGGATAGAATTAAGGATCTCTCTTTGGCAGGAAAATCAGATGCAAAGGTGTTGAAGTCTGATGGGCTAAAGTTTCTTATCTCTATTAAGTTATCTTAGATGTAGAAAGGAATAAAAAGGGAACTTTCTATTAATGCTTTGGTTAATACTGGCACAGAAGTTACGATTTTCGATTCTAATTTTGTTGAATAGATAATATTGCCTTAGGTTAAGAGAGAGAAAAGACTAAGATTAAAGAATACCGATGGCTCGATTCTTAGGACGTCTGGCATAGTGCAGGTTCAGAACCTGCAGATAGAAGTCTCTGATACAAGATCAGGGCGAAACTAAACCCTTAACATAGTAACTAAGATTGCGTGCCTCAAACCAGGTCTTCCACTCATTTTGGGGATAGATTGGATCATTGTTAATTGTGATAAGCTATGAGTCACCACTCTTTATGGGCTCAAGCTTAAGAGAGTATTGGAGATCAAGGAGGTTACTGATTTCGCTAACTTTGATGAAGTACTTGCAGAGACTCAGTATGTCAGACTTATTGAGATTAGAGAATAGGATAATCAGAAGTTTGCTAATGGAGATGTTCGCAAGGTTCAAATAATAACTGTAACTAAGAACCTTGAAGAACTCGCTGATTGATTGCCATCTCAGTATAAGGATTTTGTAAAAATCTTTAGAAAGGAGATGCAATCTGCCCTTCCCTCTCATAGTCCACAGGATATGACAATCAAGTTAGAAGAAGGAAAAAGTCCACCATCAGAAAAGTTGTACCCTCCCTCCCCTGATAAACTGGAGCTTCTCAAGGAATACCTTGATTAGATTCTCTGAACTGGTAAGATTAGACTGAGCAAAAACAGTGCTGGCGCTTCTATTTTCTTTGCCAAATAACCTAATAGTAACCTTCGAATAGTTGTAGACTATAAAGGTCTCAATGCTATTACTAAGAAAGATAAGTATCTCCTGCTACTCATGACTACTCTCATAGAACAAGTTAATACTTCACAAGTTTTCTCCAAACTTAACTTAAAACTTGGGTTTAACTTACGAAGAATAGCAGCCAACGATATGTGGAAGACAGCATTTAAGACCAGATATAGCTTGTATGAGTATACGGTTATGCCTTTTAGTTTACGTAATACTCCATCTGTCTTCTAATAACATATTAATAATATTGTATCTGAAAGAATTGATCAAGGAATTGTTATATATATTCATGATATACTTATATACACTCAGACTGAAGAGGAACATGTTGAACTCGTCCGTTGGGTGCTACAGAAGTTAACGGAGAATAACCTTTATGTCAATATTGACAAGTGTATTTTCCATGTCCTCGAGGTAGAATTTGTAGGATTTAAAGTCAGCACTAAAGAGACACAAATAGGTCAGAAAAAAGTCAAGGACATTCTTGCATGGCAAGCCCCTTGGAACGTCAAAAAAGTACAAAGGTTTATTGGTTTTGCTAATTTCTATTACTGGTTTATTAAAGGCTTTAGTAGTTTAACTTTTCCGATTCAAACACTCATACACAATAGAGTTCCTTGGAATTGAATATAGTAGTATCAAAAGGCCTTCAATGAACTGAAATATAGGTTTACTACAGCTCCAATACTACGCTATTACCATCCTGAATGACCAAAGATGATCGAGACAGACACAACCGATCTGACAAAGGCTGGTATCTTATTTCAGAAGGAACCAGATAGTCATTGGCACCCAGTCGCTTACTACTTGAAGTACTTCATCCCAGTAGAGCTTAATTATGACGTCTATGATAAGGAAATGGTTATAATTGTCAATTACTTTCAGGAATAGAGACACTTCTTGATGGGTGCCCTTAAGGAAATAATTGTATATACAGATCATAAGAACCTCGAGTACTTTAATTCTACAAAGTTACTCAATTGAAGGCAGGCTAGATGGGCGGAAATACTAAGCCAGTTCAATTTTAGGATTATCTACTGCCCAGGTGACAAGAATGGCAAGGCTGATGCATTTTTCTGTCAGGTTGATCCTAACCTCAAAGAAGGGGGGGAGAAGCAGGACCATATGATTCGAATGTTCAAACCTGGTCAATTCCAACTAGGTTTGGGTGAAAAGGAACTAGTAATGCATCGAATTATAGTAGTGAAGGCCTCATAGACGGAAGAATCAACTTGGTCGAAGGAAATCCTAGAGGCTGGCCTTATAGATGAAAAGTGGTTAGAGATTCAGAATACGTTGAAGTTTTCCATAGAGTATCCTAGTTTTGAGTACTATGGTTTGGAAGATGATATAGTGACCTATAAAAGATGTTTGTATATTCCTGACAACAATTCTCTCAAGCTAAAGGTAGCATTCCAGACCCATGATACTAAAGTTGTAGAATACTTTGGACATGTCAAAACCTTCGAACTAATAAAATGAAATTACTACTAGCCGAACATGGAAGATTGGGTACACAACTACATCTATACATGTAATGCTTGCTAGCACAACAAGATATCGTAATACAAGAAATATGGCAAGCTCGTACCTCTTCTAATCCTTTATAGACTATGGGAACATATTTTGATAGATTTCATTACCAATTTACCTCCAGTTAAGAGGTATAATCAAATCTAGTTTATTATCAATAGGTTTCTCAAGATGGTGCATTTTATTCCTTTAAAGAAACGAAAGGCTAAGAAGTTAGCTAGGATATTTGTCAAAGAGGTGTAGAGACTATATAAGTTGCTAAAGAGGATTGTTTTGGATAGAGACTCAGTATTTATAAATTCATTTTGGATAGAAGTTATATAGTTATTAGGAGTTGAGTTGGATAAGTCTTCGATATATTATACCCAGATGGATAGTCAAAGTGAATGAATTAACCAGATCCTAGAGCATTATCTATAGATATATTACTGTTGGAATCAAGATGACTAGGTTGAGTTACTTCTATTTACTAAGTTCTCTTATAGTAACACTATTCATTCGAGTACTAAATGTACTCTCTTCTACATAGCATATAGCTAATATTCTGAGAATAACTTCCAGAACCCAATCAAGGCCTCAACCAAATCTAACAACTCTGAGGCAGCTAGGACGGTCGAAACCCTGAACGCAATAAGAAAAGCAATAAGGGAGAACATAAAGGCAGCACAGGCCTGTATATCAAAATACTATAATCTCAAGATGGTAGAGAAAGAACTGACAATCAAGATAGGAGACTGGGTTATAGTCAATGCTAAGAATATTAAGACTAGGCATCCAACTAAGAAGGTTGACTACATACTTCGAGGAAAGTTTGGAATCAAATAATTTATTAGTACTTATACCTATAAGTTAGAACTTCCTGCGAGCATAGGTAAAACCCACCTTGTCTTCCACATTAGTCTGTTAGTACTCTACCACCTTAACACAATTGCTGGCAGACATTCACCAATACCCCCTCCCGTCGATGTTGAAGAATCGAAGTACCAAATAAAGAAGGTTAGGACAAGTGAGCTTCAGAAAGGAAGAGTGATGTACTTAGTTTCCTAGAAGGGTTATGGTTCTGATAATGACATATAGGAACTATATGAGAATTTGAAGGATGGAGTCTTTGAAATCGTTCGGAAATTCTATCTGGATAATCCTCATAAGCTACGAGACCCTAATATTATCTTGTGAGGATTTTTTATTTTTTCCTATTTAGGCTTTAGGTTTTTGAAATTATCTTTCAGGCATTTTTTATTTTCTATCTATATTTCTTATACCATTCCTGTCCTAGAGGTGCAATGAGATGTACACAACTATATTTCGGTTATCATATATAAGGACTGGTCCTCAAGCCCTATCCATAGTCATTAGTAGTAATACTGATTCTATTTACATGATTAATTAGGTTCTAGTGGATAAGAACCTTAAGGGGGGAAGCACTGTTATGGGGTGACAACCGGCCCAACTATAGGTACTTGAGCTCCTATAGAACGACTTTAGATATCCATATGGACTCTAAGTATACTCATAGTAGTATGGTGTAAGCTTTTCTAATTCTGATCTATAAGAGATAAGTATATAAAACAGGTTTAAACTTCAGAGTGGTATATAACTATTATAGATAGTTAAGACCCTTATAGTATACCCATAGACCCTTGAGGGAGCTATGGTTTAAGTTTCATAAGTATCTAATCAATAGTTCAATGGTTACACCTAGATCAACAAGCTGACTATATATACATATACTAGCTATACTAGCTATTATCCTGAAGTCTTAGCATTACCCTGAACTGAAGTTATTACCCTGAATTTTAGGAAAATAACTCGGTAAAAATAAATAAAATAATGAAGCCATGAGGGCGTACTTTAGACTAAAGTGCGTCCGGTGATATTATAAGAGAGTGTACTCTAAGCTAAGGCCAAAGATATACTTAAAATATAAGGTTCTTTGAATTTAAGATTTTAAAGTTATATTTAGGCCTATTTATCACCCTAATTCTATTTCCACACTCTATTTTATGATCAGAGTAATACTCATGGACTTATAAGACCTTTAGTAAGATTAATTAAATTTACAAAGAAGTTTATCTATTACTGATAACAACTACATGAATAATATGGGTATCGAGATGAATTAAGATTCTATGATCTTCTATATATTAACGCTTATGCAATGATAATCTATTTGTGACCTATACATCTTTATTAATAAAGTTATGAGTAGTTGAAAATTATTTTCAATAAATATTAGACACTATTAAGAAAATACTATCACAAGTTCAAATTAGATGACTCTATGATACCATTGAGTATTTATTCGATAGTATTGAGGATTGGTATTATATTGGAAGAAGAAATTAGTTATTTCAGTTAAGTACTCTTTAATAAAATAAGTTGGCTTAAGCGAAGTATATAAAACCTGTAGGTATAGGAATCTTCTCTACCTTTGGGCTAGTAACCTGTCACAATAAGTATAGATTACGACTGCGTTAACAAAGATATGGATGGCATAATACTTAGAAACAAATTCCGAAAAGTGACGGGTAGGTGCATATCCCCCAAAATATTTTATCAAAAAATATCTACCATCACTATGCATTATAAATAGTGATAGTAGTTTTCAGTTGAATCTAATTCTACTATCAAAAATATTCGAAAAGTAAGAGCACCTCGAGTATACAAAGCCTACAAAGTTCTAAGTCTAGTTTTCTTTATTCCCAATCGATAAAAAGATTTATTTTGTATTTCGAAATAAGATCTGTCATAAAAGATTAAAGTGGATTGAACTTTCTACTATAGGATATTATTCTGTATTACAGAATAAGTATCATTACGACAGTAGAAGTACGGCCGTCCTATTTTCTAGTTGCAAGAGTACTATAAGGGTTAATAGGGCCCCTGTAATACCTGAGACCCAGACTCATATAGTCCGAGTCAATATTGATAAGGACATTCTTAATAAAGTACTAGCTAGTATAGAAATATGCTTCCAGGTAATCACTAATGCTAGGTCTTAGGTTAAGTATAATAAGATTAAGGAGGTATATATATAGAAGTAGTTCTGTCAAAAGGAACAGGTATCTGGTATAAAAAAGGAGGCAGCCCCTACTCCTAAGACTATAGAAAAGAAGTCCAAGAATCTCAAGGACTGAATCTCTAAGTTGAAGCAAAAAGTGAAAACCAAGCCTAATGCCAAATTCAAAGCCAAGTCTAATACTTTCTCTAAGAAAGAAAAAGAGCATGGCCAAGATGCAGTTATATATGCTATATAGCAGGCTCAAAAGAAGGATATAGAGTGTATCCAGTATAGAGACAAAAATTATATAATGAGTAACTACACAGTTGGATAGAAACTCTTAGCAGAGTCAAAAGGAAAGAGTAAGGCTAAGGAGGAAGTGAAGAAGATGGTAACTGTAGTAGCAATAGTAGAGCCACTTGAAGTTTCCTTTAGTTAGATTATCACTAATGATAAGTTGGATTATGAGAAGTACTCAGACTATTAAGAACATAAGCTATCTAGTACATTGGGTCAGATAGTCTCACAGGATTAGTTTTCTCTTTATATTATTAAGAAGAGCATCTTTGTTAGTAGTTGGAAGAAAGAATATATTGGAGAACCCATATATATTGACCCTACTTTCATTAGTTCTGTTTCTCGTAATTTATCTTTCTCTACTTTTTCTTCTTTACAAAACATAAAAAAAAGAGCAAAAAGAAAAGGTGATAATGAGGTAGCTCCTCTTATTGGTAAACTTTAAAAAATATCATAAAAGGTAGTGGTACCGGATATTTCAATAGATAGAATAAAAGATCTCTTTTTAGCAGGAAAATTAGGTACTAAGGTATTGAAGTCTAATGGGTTAAAGTTTCTTATCTCTCTTAAGTTATCATGGATATATAGAAGAATAAAAAGGTAACTTTCTATTAATGCTTTAGTTGATACTAGTATGGAAGCTACAATTTTCGATTCTGATTTTATTGAATAGATGATATTGCCTTAGGTTAAGAAGGAGAAAAGACTAAGATTAGAGAGCACTGATGGCTCGATTCTCAAGAGGTCTGACACAGTACAGGTCCAGAACCTATAGATAGAAGTCCTTGATACAAGATCAGGGCAAAATAAAATCCTTAATCTGGTAACTAAGGTTATGTACCTCGAACTAAGTCTTCTACTCATTTTAGGGATACATTAGATCATAACTAATTATAATAAGCTATGAGTCACCACTCCTCATAAGCTCAAGTTTAAGAGGACGTTGGAAATAAAGGAGGTTACCAATAGTACTAACTTTGATGAAGTACTTGCAAAAACTCATTATATCGGACTTATTGAGATTGGTAAATAGGATTATTAGAAGTTCACTAATAAAGATATTTACAAAGTTATGAAAATAACTATAATTCAGAACCATAAAGAACTTGCTGATCGATTGCTATCTTAGTACAGGGATTTTGCAAAAATCTTTGGAAAAGAGATATAATCTGCCCTTCCCTCTTATGGTCTATAGGACATGACAATCGCGTTGGAAAAAGAAAAAAGTTCACCCTCAGGAAAGTTGTACTCCCTCTCCTCTAATGAGCTGGACCTTCTTAAAGAATACTTTAATGAGATACTCTGAACTAGTAAGATTAAACTAAGCAAAAGTACTGCTAGTGCTACTATTTTCTTCACCAAACAACCTAATAGCAAGCTTCAAATAGTCGTAGACTATAGAGGTCTCAATATTATTATAAAGAAAGATAAGTATCCCCTACTACTTATAACCACTCTCATAGGATAAGTTGGCACTTTATAGGTTTTTTCCAAACTCGACTTAAAACTTGGGTTTAACCTACTAAGAATAGTAGCTAGAGACGAGTGGAAGACAGCATTCAAAACTAGATATGGTTTGTATGAGTATATAGTTAAGCCTTTTGGGCTAATTAATACTCTATCTCTCTTCCAATAATATGTTAACAATATTCTATCTAAGAGAATTGATCAAAGGATCATTATATATATTGATAATATCCTTTAATATATTTAGACTGAAGAGGAACATATTGAGCTTATCCATTGGGTACTGTAGAAGCTAACAGAGAATAACCTTTATGTCAATATTGATAAGTGTATCTTCTATGTCCTTGAGGTAGAATTTATAGGATTTAAGGTTGGTATTAAAGGGATATAAATGGGTCAGAAGAAAGTTGAGGATATCCTCATATGGTAAGCCTCTCGGAATATCAAAGAGGTATAGAAGTTTATTAGTTTTGCTAATTTCTATTACTAATTTAGTAAAAGCTTTAGTAGTTTAGTTCTTCTAATACAAATACTTATACATAATAGAGTTCCTTAGAATTGGATATAGCAGTATCTACAAGCCTTCAATAAACTAAAATATAGGTTTACTATGGCCCTAATACTATACCATTATCATTTCAAACAGCTAAAAATAATTAAGACAGACACATCTAATCTAATAAAGGCTAGTATTCTATCCCAAAAGGAATCAGATAGTTGTTAGCACCTAGTTGCCTACTACTCAAAGTGTTTTATTCTAGTAGAACTCAACTATGATATATACGATAAAAAAATGGTTATAATTGTCAACTACCTTCAGGAATAGAGACACTTTTTGATAGGTGCCTGGGAGGAAATAATTGAATATACTGACCATAAAAACCTAGAGTACTTTAATTCAATGAAGTTACTCAATCGAAGGCAGACTCGATGGGTGGAAATATTAAGCCAGTTCAATTTCAGAATCATCTATCGTCCAGGTGATAAGAATAGTAAAGCAGATGCGTTTTTCCATTAAGTTGATCCTGATCTCAAAGAAAGGGGGGAGAAGTAGGACTATATGATTTGGATATTCAAACCTGGTCAATTCTAACTAGGTTTAGGTGAGGAGGTACTAGTAATGTACCGAATTATGATAGTGAAGGCCTCACAGATAGAAGAATCAACTTGGTCGAAGGAAATTCTAAAGCTTGGTCTCATAGATGAAAAGTAGTTAGGGATTTGGAATATATTGAACTTTGGCAAAGAGTATCCTAGTCTTGAGTACTATGTTTTGGAAGATGACATAGTGACTTATGAAAGACATTTGTATATTCCTGATAACAACTTACTTAATCTAAAGGTAGCATTCTAGAGCCATAATGCTAAAGTTACAGGATACTTTGGATATGACAAGACCTTCAAACTAATAAAATAAAATTACTACTGACCAAACATGGAAGAATAAGTATATGACTATATCTGTATATGCGATGCTTGCTAGTGTAACAAGATAGTATGAATATTACGAATCATTCTCGAAGTATCACCTGCGATATGGATGAAGTATTTTATCTAGCACTTGAGTGAGTAGTTATATAGGCGTCAGGGTATTACACTCGTAAGGAGTATTACATGTATGATTGAGGTAGCCGGAGACTTAGGCGAAATTTGACTTGATAAGGGACAGAGGAGTGAGGTAGTCTGGACTATACACAGAGAAGAGTGAATGGGAGATATTCTTTATAAGAACTAGATATAAGGAGGAGAATAAGTTGTTGTGTAAAGAAGGAAATACATACCAGAAATCAGCCCTTTTTATAGACAATTCACTTTTCTTCTTGAGAGTTGTGCCACTGGCTAGAATGATGGTCAAAGTATCCTAATTCGAGTCATAATAGAAGGACGCACAAGCAATACTCGAGAGGCATACTAATAAGGTTCCTGAAGTATAAAATCTTTAACACTAATAAGATGAGGCATAAGAAAACAATGAATAAAGGTAGTGCAAAAGGATCGATTTCTTATTTGAGAGTCATGTCAGTACTGGCACAACTCTTGTAGTTCAAGAGTAGTAAGGTTATTTGACTAAACTATTCTAGTCGATTTCCTAGTTAAGTAAGTACTTAGTTAGGACTTCTGAGATATAGTCAGTAGCTAAACTAGTCTAGAATAGGGATTGGGTGCAAGAATAATTGATGAGCATCAGTTTTAGAGAATTGAGTCTTAGCTAGTATGCTTATGTCGGCAAGTATATAGGTTGTCGATATGCAACAGAGGCCAGGGATTAATAAGGTCGAGTTTATAATAGTAGCCTCCTCTCTAAGAATGAGCTCCTACGAGTCATGGTTGAGGTGTTTAGTTCTACTTATTTTAGTAGAGTTCGAAGTTGGGGTTTTAAGGGATATGAAGAGTAGAACTTTTTCACAGTACTAGGTGTATTCAAAAATAAGGCAGTGGGTTTCCAGATAAGTTCGTTATAACCTATCTATCAGGCAAGATATTCGAAGGATCAACCTCAGAAGTGCAAGTTAATGATTTCATCAACTTACCACTCGAGTTCATTTTCGATGATGACAGGAAATGGGGATGGCTGAGTTTGGCTAGGCAGAGGGTCCGTAGAGTTGAGTTCAAGGAGTGAAATATAAAAAATAGGGTGGATTTTCATCGAGGCAGGCAGATTAAGCTTATAAGTATGAGACGAGATCTTCTGGATAATTCGAAATTTACTGAGTTTCTTGAAATCCAACTTAGTCAAAGGGCATATTGTCTTGACATGCCAGTGGAGGAGCCATACTTCATCGCCAACATCCAGCTTAGGTGGGAGAATACGAGACTTGTTAGCTTATTCTGAGTAGGTTGCCTGGGCCCAGATCATTTTAGATCTGAGATAAACATTAAGTTCTGTAAGATAGTCTACAAATTCCTTAATGACGGCAGGTACTAGAAGTTTTACTACAGAGTTCGGGTTGATCTAATAGCGAGAGTTCTCACTATACATAGTTTGAAAGGGCGTGATACCAAGGGTAGTAGATAGTGTATTATTATACCAGAATTGAGCCATAGTAAGAAGCTCAGACTAGTTATCTTATTGGTAGTTGTAGTAAGCATATAAGTACTGTTCTACAATTGTATTGATTCTCTTAGTCTGGCTATCAGTTTGGGGGTGGAAGGCAGTAGAAACCTTCTTCTAAATACTAATAAGCAAGGTCAAAGATTAAATAAATTTGGAGACAAATTAGGTACTACAGTTAAAAATAATTGAATTAGGAATTCCATAAAGTTGGAAGATATTATCAAAGAAGAGCTTAGTAATCTATTGGGAAGTGATATTAGTTGTAGTAAGAATATAGTGAGCTATTTTGGAAAGTTAATCAACTACTATAAGTAAAGCATCAAATCCTTTAGAGATAGGGAGTCCTATGATAAGGTCAAGGAAAATGAATGACTATTTCTGAAAGCAGACTTATAGGGGCTTAAGGAGGCTGTGAGGGGTATGGCAAGCAGGCTTGATCCATGCATAAGTATCACAGTTGCAGATATATTGGGTGATAGTTTGTTACATTTTAGTCTATTAGTAGTCTCATGATATAAGCTTGTAGGTTGTGGCTTGGCCTAGATATCCAGTGGCCAGATGATCATGACAGTTATGGAGGATATAAAGGTGAATTTCGGGGCTGTTAGGTATATAAACGAGGCCATTAATAAGTAATAATACTTGATCTGAGATCCTACATTTGGACAAGTGGACCGTGAAGTATTTCCTAGTATTAGTTTTAAAGGCATGAATAATCTCCGAAGCAAGTTTATCAGCTTGGAGTGTGGCAAAGATATTCTTATTGTTGACAATAGAGGTAACAGAGAGGGAAAACTTTTCAGGAGGTATAAGGGCTTACATTGGGCGATCACGTTCATTCTCCTCTTCAAGGAGATTTCTAGATTGTCTTATTAATATATCGATCTTTGTGTTCTAGCTACCGGGCCGAAAGATAATCTTAAAGTCATATTAGGCTAATTCTTATACCCATTGTGCTTGTTGCTATGAAAGAAGAGGTTTGAAGGTGAATGTTTGTAGATTATGGTAGTCAGTAATAATGATGAAGGGGCATAGCAGTTAGTAAAGGTAGACATACCATTTTTTAAGGCCTAAGATAATTGTAAGGAGTTCTTTATCCTCAATTCCATAGTTACATTCAGTGGGGGATATTTTTTCAGAGATAAAGGTAATAGGGTGAAGTATGAGTTTCTCGTTTTTTAGGTATTTCTAGAAGAGTATCCTAGAAGTGATATAGTTTAAAGTATGGGTTTCTATGAGGGTTTTAAGGTTAGGGTCAAAATATTGTAGGACGAGGGCAGAAGTAAAAGGCTTTTTGATGAGACTAAAAACCTCCTCGTATATAGCGTCCCAAGTATAGGAGACGTCCTTTTGGAGTAGGTTAAAAAAAGGTTGACATAGGTACGAATACCTGTTAATGAATCGCCAGTAGAAGTTGGTAAATCTGAGGAAATATTAGATATCTTTGATTGATTTAGGAGTTTCCTAATTAAGGATAGTATTGACCTTTTCGAGATCTATTTCAAGACTATATTTAGAGATAATAAAACTAAGAAATGTAGTTTTATTAACTAAAAATTCGAATTTTTCGGGTTTAACAAATAGTCTAGCCTTTTTCAGCTTTTGTAGGACTTTTCGTACCTATTCCTTATATTCTTTTAAGGTTCTTAAGTAGATCAAGATATTGTCTATATAGTAGATATAAAATATATCGAGGTATTTATGAAGGGTATTGTTTATGAAGCTTTGAGCAGTTGCCAAACTATTAGTCAACCCAAAAGGCATGACAAGAAATTCGAAGAGTCCATAGCAGGTCTTGAAGGTAGTTTTCCATTTATTACTTTCCTTGATTCAGATCTGATTAAAGTAGATATGTAGGTCTAGGTGGATGAAGTACTTGTATCTACAGATTTGGTTGAGAGTTTCTTCAATTCATAGCAAAGAGTTTCGGTTTTTGATTGTAATATTATTGAATACACAGTAGTCAATATAGAGGTAGAGAGATCTATCTTTTTTCTTAATAAAGAGGATTGGGGAGGTAGCTCAAGAGGAGCTAGCTTGAATGAAAGATATGGAAAGATTCTCATTAATTCATTTCCTAACTTCTTTAAGTTTAGCATCAGACATAGAATATATATGGCCAAAAGGAGGTTTAGCTCCTTCTTGAAGCGGAATTGCATGGTCAATATATTAGTGAGGTAGTAAAATTTGGGCTTCTTTTTCCAAAACAAGAGCCAAGTAGTCATGATATTCAGGTAGAACAAGCTTATCAGAAAACTCCATATCTTTATCATTATCAGGAAAAGCATAGATTGCGGCAATACAGAGGCGGGCCTCAGGGTCTTTAATAGCCACTCGGAAGGTAGCTTGGGAGATAACCAAGATTAGGAGGGGGTTTAGGGTATTTCTAGAAGGTTCTAGATAGATCGGTATTTGAGTGGGCAGGCAATGAGCATAGCAATACCCTGAACTGGAGATAATGGTATTGCAAGTCTAGTCGATTGAGGGATTGTGGCATCAGAGCCATAGTTTTCTAACAATTAGGTTCCAACCAGCTAGCTTGGTAATATGAAAGGTCAAGACCTCCAGATACTGGTCAATCATAAGTTTTAGGATATAGGTATAGGTGATTTACCCCACTAGAGAGCGTTTCCTATCAGCAAGTACAAGATCCTTAGGGTTCAGCTTCAAGTCTAAAGGTAAGTTCATATTTAAGATAAAGTCATAGGTGATAAACTGGGAGCTTACTCCCAAGTCTACTATACAAATAGCTGAATGGCTATTATTAACCAGACAAGGCAAGATAAGTAGATCCTCGAATCCTAAGTCATAAGTAACAGAAATTGTAGAAATGATTAAAACAGAAGCAAAGCGGCGTCGATAAGCAAGTCGTCGATAAGTTTTATGAGAAACAATAGGCAAAATATAACCGGTTCCTTAGAGATGAACCTCTTCTAAAGTAGAAAATAAATTCGAACTAACAAAAAAAACAAGATCAGGACAGATAGTAGTAGGAAGTATCCTGGCGCTTTTCGAACTGCCATTATTATTCAAAGAGGACACTAGTTTTTTAGTACCTCAAAAAGGGCCTGGGGGCCAGAAGTTGCAATATCCAGTAGAGAAGTAGTACTAGTAGTGGCTAGCTTCTTACTTTTTATAGAGATAGGGCAATCAGTAGCCCAATGACCAAGTCCTTTATAATACATATAGAGTTTATTATTTCGATGGTATTTGTGAGGTTCTTCTGTAAGGGGGCTATATTTATGAGAAATGGAAAGGTCCATAAGTCTAGGAGTGGTTCCAGTAGAGGTTGAGAAAGCTGGTTTTAGTGTAGAGGATTGTTGTCCAGATCCTATAGTCTTGGGAGAGTCTTATAATTGGAGTAGTTTGGCACAGTTATCTAGCTTAATATAAAGTCGGACAAATTCATCAAAATCTTCAGGAGGAAAGGCTTAGTAAGAGAGAGCTGTCCTGAGGGTATAATTAGCTCCGTTAGTGAAGAATGAAATTTTCGTTCAGTAGTCTAGGTTGAGAATTGCAGTATAAGTAGTAAATTTGGTATGGTAAGCAGAGCAATCTTTACTTCCTTACTTAAGAGCAAGGAGCTTTTACTTCACTGTAGCTTTTATATCAGGATTGCTATAGGTATTTTTCAATACTATTACAAATTTATTGTAGTTGTCGAAGTGGATAGTTCCTTAAGTTCGGTCAAGATATGGTTTAAACTAGTCTGTAGTGGAGCCTGTTAAGTAGGAGACTACATAGGTAATTTTTGCTGCATTATTAGTGTAGTATATAGGGTCAGAGGAAAAGACTAGTACTAGCTTGGTCATGAATCTGGTGAACTTAGACCTAGTATCATCAAAGTTCTCTAGTTCATAGAGTTTAGGAGTATGAGAGGAAGATTGTATTGGAGTAGCCATTTGTAAAGTCAAGCTAGTGGTAGTTATTCTATACTCATATCCCCTATTATAGTAGGCCTAACAGCATTTTGTTATTATTAAACTGTTGGTTATGGGAATATTGAAGATAGTCAGTATACTATGACCGAAGTATATTCCAGCTCCAAAGGCTTCATGGATGGGTGAATAAAGGGATGTAGGGGTCCTCGGAGGTATAGTAGGGAAAACTGAGGGAGGTAGAGGAGGGGTATTCCGAAGGATACCTACTAGAGTTTACTATTTGTCATCTTCGGAAGGTAGAACTATCTGAGTGGAAGATGCCATGGTATGTAGTGGAGACTATAGGTTACGCCCTAAAGTATTAGAAATCGTTCTCAAAGTATTACCTGTGATACAGGTAAAGTATTTTATCTGGCACTCGAGTAAGCAGTTATACAGGCATCAGGGTATTGCACTCATAGGGGGTATTATATATATAATTAAGGTGGTAGGAGACTTGGGCGAAACCTGAGTTGACAAGGGATAGAGGAGTGAGATAGTCTGGACTACATACAGGTAAGAGTAAATGGGAGATATTCTTTATGAGAACTAGATATAAAGAGGAGAACAAGTTGTTGCGTGAAGAAGGAAATACATAGTAGAAATAAACCCTTTTTATAGACAATTTGCTTTTCTTCTTGAGAGTCATACTATTAGCTGGTACGACTATCAAAGTATCCTAATTCGAGTTATAATGGAAGGACACATAAGTAATACTCGAGAGGTGCACTAATAAGGTTTTCGGAATACAAAATCTTCAATACTAATGAGATGAGGTATAAGAAAAGAGTGAATAAGGGTAGTGCGAGAGGATCGATTTCTTATTTGAGAGTCATGCCAGTACTAACACAACTCTCATAGTTCAAAGGTAGTAAGGTTGTTTAACTAAACTATTTTAGTCGATTTTCTAGTTAAGTAAGTACTTAGTTAGGACTTCCGAAATATGGTCAGTAGCTGAACTAGTCTAGAACAGGGATTGGGTGTAAGAATAATCGATAACTATCAGTTTTAGGGAATTAGATCTTTACTAGTATACTTATGCCGGTAAGTATGAAGGTTGCCGATATACAACAAGGACCAGGGATTGACAAGATTAGGTTTGTAATAGTAATATAAGAAATATGGTAAGCTTATACCTCTTCCAATTTCTTATAGGCCATAGGAATATATTTCGATAGATTTTATTACTGATTTACCTTCAGTTAAAGGGTATAATCAAATCTAGGTTATTGTTGACAGGTTTACCAAGATAACATATTTTATTCCTTTAAAGAACCAGAAGGTTAAGAAGTTAGCTGAGATATTTGTTAAAGAGGTGTAGAGACTACATAAGTTGCCAAAGAGGGTCGTTTTAGATATAGACTTGGTATTTACAAGTTCATTTTAGATGCAAGTTATACAGTTATTAGGAGTTGAGTTGAATAAGTCCTCAGTATATTACCTGCAGATAGATAGTCAAACTAAATGAGTTAACCAAATCTTAAAGCATTATTTATAGATATATTACTATTGGGATTAGGATGACTTAGTTGAACTACTTCTATTTGCTAAGTTCTATTATAATAACACTATCCACTCTAGTACTAAATGTACTCTTTTCTATATAGTATACAGCTAACATCTTGAAAACAACTTCTAGAACCTAACTGAAGCCTCAACTAAATGTAACAACCCTGAGGCAGCTAAGACAGTCGAAGCTTTAGATGCAATAAGAGAGGCAATGAGGGAGAATATAAAGGTAGTGTAGGCCTATATATCAAAATACTACAATCTCAAGGTGGTAGAGAAGAAACTGACATTCAAGGTAGGAGACTAAGTTATGGTCAACACTAACAATATTAAGACTAGACGTCCGACCAAGAAGCTTGACTATAAACTTCGAGAAAAGTTCAGAATAAAACAACTCATCAGTACCTATGCTTATAAGTTAGAACTTTCCTCAAGTACAGGTAAAACTCACCCAATCTTCCATATCAGTCTGTTGGAACCCTACTACCTTAATATGATTACCAGCAGATGTTCACTAACACTCTCTCCTATCGATCTCAAAGAATCAGAGTACTAGATTGAGAAGGTTAGGACTAGTAAGCTTTGGAAGGGAAGAGTTATGTACTTGGTTTCCTGAAAGAGTTACGGTCCTAATAACAACATATAGGAACCATATGAGAACCTAAAGAATGGAAGCTCTGAAATCGTTTAAAAATTCTATGTAGATAATCCTTATAAGCTACGGGATCCTAATATTATTTTGTAAAGATTTTTCATTTTTTCCTATTTAGGCTTTAGGTTTTTAGAATTATCTTTCACACATTTTTATTTTCTACCTGTATTTCTTATACTATTTTATATCCCAGAGGTGCAATGAGACGTACGCAGCTGTGTTTCAGCAGTTGTATATGAAGACTGGTCCTCAAACCCCATCCATAGTCATTAGTAACAATACTGATTCTATTTACATGATCAATTAGGTTCTTGCAGACAAGAACCTTAAGGGAGGAGGCATTATCACAGGGTGACATCCAGCTCTACCATAGGTACTTAAGCTCCTATAGAATGACTCTAGATATCTATATGGACTCTAGGTATACTCATAGCAGTGTGGTGCAACCTTTTCTAATACTTATCTATAAGAGATAAGTATATAAAGTGGATATAAACTTTGGAGTGGTATATAACTATCATAGATAGTTAAGACTCTTATGGCACGCCCATAGACCCTTGAGGGAGCTACGGTTTAAGTTTTATAAGTATCCGATTAATGGTTCAATAGTTATACCTAGATCAATATGCTGACTATATATATATATACTAGCTATACTAACTATTATCCTGAAGTCTTAGTATTACTATGAACTGAAGTTATTACTCTAAACTTTAGAAAAATAACTTGGTAAAAATAAATAAAATAATAAAGCCACAATAGCGTACTTTAGACCAAAGTATATCCAGTGATATTATAAGGGAGTATAACCTAAGCTGAGGCTAAAGACATACTTAAAATATAAAGTTTTCGGAATTTAATATTTTGAAGTTGTATCTAGGCCTATTCTTTGCCCTGATTCTATTTCCACAATCCATTTTATAATTGTAGTAATACTCATTGGGTTATAAGACCTTTAGCAAGGTTAATTAAATCTACAAGGAAGTTTATCTACTATTAATAACAACTCTATGAATAATATAGGTATTAAGATAAATTAAGATTCTATGATTTTTCTTACATTAGTGCCTATCCAATGATAATCTATTTGTTAACCATAAGTCTTTATTAATACCTTTATAAGCAGTTGAGAATTATTTTCAATAGACACTAGACACTATTAACAAAATACTACTACAAGCTCAAAAAAGATGACTCTATAATACTGTTGGGTATTTATTCAATAGTATTGGGGATTGGTGTTATATCGGAAGTAGAAATTAGTTATCTTGGCTAAGTATTCTTTAATAGAATATATTGGCTTAAATGAAGTATATGAAATATGCAGGTATATGAATCTTCTCTACGTTTGGGCTAGCAACCTATAATAATAAACATAGATTATGACTACATTAACAAAGTTGTAGTTGGTATAATACTTAGAAAGAAATTCTGAAGAGTAATAGGTAGGTATATATCTCCCAAAATATTTTACCAAAGAACATCTACTATCACCACATATTATAAATAGTGAGAGTAATTCTCGGTTGAATCTAATTCTATTATCAAGAGTATTCGAAAGTAAGAGTACTTTGAATACATAAAGCCTATAAAGTTCTAAGTCTAGTTTACTTTATTTTCGACTGATGAAAGATTTATTTTGTATTGTGAAATAAGATCTATTGGAAAGGATTAAAGTGGATTAAACTTTCTACTATAGGATTTTATTCTAAGTTGCAGAATAAATATTATTGTGGCAGTAGAAGTATGGCCGTCTTATTCTTTAGTTCCTGAAGTGCTATAAGATTGAATAGGGCCTCTGTGCTATATTGTATCTATAGTTTCGACCGTTTTAGCTGCCTCAGGGTTGTGGGATTCGATTGAGGCCTCAGCTAGGTTCTAGAAGTTGTTCTTGAGCTATTGACTATACACTACATAAAAAGGAGTATTTTTGGTTCTAAAGTGGATAGTGTTATTGTAATAGAACTTAGCAAATAGAAGTAACTCAACTCAGTCATTCTGATTTTAACAGCAATATGTTTATAGATAATACTTTAGGATTTGGTTGACTCATTCAGTTTGACTATCTATCTAGAGGTGATATGCTAATAACTTATCCAACTCAACTCCTAACAAGTGTATAACTTCTATCTATAATAAACTTGTGAACACTAAGTCCCTATCTGAAACTATCTTCTTTGGTAGCCTATGTAGACTCCATACTTTCTTAACAAATATTCCAGCTAACTCTTTAGCCTTTTAGTTCTTTAAAGATATGAAATGAGCTATCTTAGTAAACCTATCAACAATAACTTAGATTTGATTATACCCTTTAACTGGGGGTAAATCAGTAATAAAATCCATCAAAATATATTTCTATAGTTTATAGAGAATTGGAAGAAGTATGAGCTTGCCATATTTCTTATATCATACCATCTTATTATGCTGGCAAATTGTAATAAAAGATGTTATTTCTTATTATTTT
>WHUY01000206.1:0-38243 GCA_015179035.1 Tirmania nivea
CTTACCAAAGAAAGATCCTTAATTTCATCTAATGAAATATCCAGCACTGCTACCTTTCGTGGTCTTTTTTAGAGTTCACCAACAAGAGGAGCTACCTCATTAGCTTTTCTTTTCATCCCTTTTTTTGTGTTTTTATTAAGTAAAGAAGAAAAAGTAGAGGAAGACAAATTATGAGAAATAGAGCTAATGAAAGTGAGGTCAATATCTATAGATTCTTATATATGTTCTTCCTTTCAACTACTAATAGAGATGCCCTTCTAAACAACATAAATAGAAGACCAATCCTGCTAGACCATCTGGCCCAACTTACTAGATAGCCTACATCACTAACAGTCTGAATTTTCTCTATAATCCAATTCATTATCACTGATAATCTAACCAAAAGAAACTTCAAGTAGCTCTACTACGGCTACTATAGCTGCTATTTCTTTCATTTTCTCCTTAGCCTTATCTTTTTCTTTTGACTCTACTGAAGGTTTTTATTCAACTATACAGTTACCCATCATATGGTTTTTATCTCCATACTTAATATATTACATGTCTTTCTTCCGAGCCTGCTGCATAGCATAGGTAACTGCATCTTGGCTAGGCTCTTTTTCCTTATTGGAAGAAGTATTGGACTTGGCTTTAGATTTGGTATTGGGCTTGATTTTCACCTTCTGCTTCAGCTTAGAGATTCAGTCCTTGAAGTTCTTGGACTTCTTCTCTATAGTCTTAGGAGTGGGGGCTGCCTCCTTTTTTGCACCAGATGCCTATTTCTTTTGACGAAACTGGTTCTGTAAATATACTTCCCTAACCTTCTCATACTCAACCTAAGACTCGTCATTAGTGATTACCTAGAAGTATATTTCTATGCTAGCTAGCATCTTGTCAAGAATATCCTTATTAGTACTAACTTGAACCATGTGAGGCCGACTTTTAGGCTAAATAGTGCTAATTAGGTGCTTCCAGAGCTGTTCTTGTAGTAGCTCGGCTACCAACTGATGAACCCTGACTTGAGTGATAAAATGTTAGGAATTGTTCTCGAAGTATCACCTGTAATGCAGGTGAAGTGTTTTTATCTGGCACTCGAGTGAGCAGTTATACAGACGTTAGGGTATCGCACTCGTAGGGGGTATTACGTATGTGATCGAGGTAGCGGAAGACTCAAGTGAAACCTGAGTCGATAAGGGATGGAGGAGCGAGGTAGTCTAGACTACATGTGGGCAAGAGTGAACGGGAGATATTCTTTATGAGAACTAGATACAAGGAGGAGAACAAGTTGTTATGTGAAGAAGGAAATACATAGCAGAAATCAGCCCTTTTTATAGACAATTCGGTTTCCTTCTTGAGAGTTGTGGCACTGCCTGGCACGACTGTCAAAGTATCCCAATTTGAGTCATAATGGAAGGACGCGCAAGCAATACTCGAGAGACATACTAATAAGGTTCCCGGAGTGCAAATTTTTCAATACTAATGAGATGAGGCATAAGAAAACAATGAATAAGGGTAGTGCGAGAGGATCGATTTCTTATTTGAGAGTGATGCCAGTACTAGCATGACTCTTGTAGTTCAAATAAAGTGAGGATATCCGACTAGACTATTTTAGTCGATTCCCTAGTTAAGCGAGTACTTAGTTTGGACTTCCAGGATACAGTCGGTAGCCGAACTAGTCTAGAATAGAGATTGAGTACGAGAATGATCAATGAGCATTGGTTCTAGGGAATCAGGTCTTAGCTAGTGTACTTATGCTAGTAAAGTATACAGGTTGCCGGTTCACGACAAGGGCCAGGGATTGACAAGGTCGAGTTTATAATAGTAGCCCCTTCTCTAAAGACGAGCTCCTGCGAGTCATGGTCAAAGTGTTTGGTTCTATTTATTTTAGTAGAGTTCGAGGTCGGGGTTTTGAGGGGTACAAAGCATAGAACTTTTTCACAGTACTAGGTGCATTCAAAAACAAGGTAGCGGATTCCTAGGTAAATTCATTATAACCTACCTATCGGGCGAGATATTTAAGGGATCGATCTTAGAAGTGCAAGTTAACTATTTCATCAACTTCCCACTTGGATTCATCTTTGATGATGACTGAGAGCGGGAGTGGCTGAGTTTGGCCAGGCAGGAGGTCCGTAGAGGCGGGTTCAATAAGAGAAATATAGAAAACAGGGTGGATTTTCATCGAGGCAGGCAGATCAAGCTTATAAGTATAAGACGAGATCTTTTGGATGATTCAAAACTTACCGAGTTTCTTGAAATCTAACTTAATCGAGGGGCGTGTTGTCTTGACATATCGGCAGAGGAGCCATACTTCATCGCCAATGTCCAGCCTAGGTGGAGGAATGCGAGACTTGTTAGCTTGTTCTGAGTAGGTTGTCTAGGCCTAGATCATTTCGGCTCTGAGATGAGCATCGAGTTCTATAAGACAGTCTACATATTCCTTAATGACGGTGGGTGCTGGGAGTTTTACTGTAGGGTTCGGGTTGATCTGATAGTAAGGATTCTTGCCATACATAGCTTGAAAGGGTGTGATGCCAAGAGTGGTAGACAGAGTGTTATTGTACGAGAATTCGGCCATGGTGATTAGTTCAGACTAGTTATCTTGTTGGTAATTACAGTAGGCTCATAAATATTGTTCCACAATTGCATTGATTCTCTCAGTTTGGCCATCAGTTTGGGAGTGGAAGGCAGTAGAAACCTTTTGCTAAATACCAATAAGTGATATGAGGGAACCACTGAATTTGGAGACAAATTGAGTACTATAGTCGGAGACGATTGAATCAGGAATTCCATGAAGTCGGAAGATATTATCAAAGAAGAGCTTGGCAATCTGTTTGGAAGTGACATCAGTTATAGTAGGAATATAGTAAGCTATCTTAGAAAGTCGATCAACTACTACGAGTAAGGCATCAAATTCTTTAGAGATAGGGAGTCCTGTGACAAGGTCAAGGGAAACAGATGACTATTTCCGAAAGAGAACTTGTAGAGGTTTCAGGAGGCCATAAGGGGCATGGTAAGCAGGCTTAATGTGGGCACATATATTGTAGTTTCGGATGTATTAAGTGATAGTTTGGCGCATTTTTGGCCACTAGTAGTCCCATGAAATAAGCTTATAGGTTGCCGCGAGACCAAGATATCCAGTAGTAGGGTGATCATGATAGTTGTGAAGGATTCGGAGATAAATATCTAGTGAGTTGGGAATATAGACAAGATCGTTAACGAGGATAAGTCCATCAGAGATCTTACACTCGAATAAAGGAACTACAGAGTGCTTCTTGACCTTTGTCTTAAGCGCAAGAATAATTTCTTTAGCGAGTTTATCAGATTTAAGGGCAGCGAGAATATACTAATTATTTACAACCGAGGCTGTAGAAAGGGAGAATTTTTTAGGGGGTATAAGGGCTTGCATTAGGCGACCGTGTTCATTCCCCTCTTCAGGGAGATCTCCAGATCATCTTATTAGTGCATCGGCTTTTATGTTCTGGCTACTAGGCCAGAAGATAATCTTAAAGTCATATTGGGCTAATTCTTATGCCCATCGTACTTGTCACTATGAAAGGAGAGCTTTGGAGGTAAATATTTATAGATTGTGGTGGTCAGTAATGATAGTAAAGGGGCGTGGGAGTTGGTAAAGGTAGATATGCTATTTTTCAAGGGCCAAGATAATTACGAGGAGTTCTTTATCCCCAATTCCATAGTTATATTCAGTAGGAGACATTTTTTCAGAGATAAAGGCAATAGAATGAAGTATAAGTTTCTCATTTGTTAGGTGCTTCTGGGAGAGTATCCTGGAAGTAACGTAGTCTGAAGCATCAGTTTCTATGAGGGTTTCAAGGTCGAGGTCAAAATGTCGGAGAACGGGAGTAGAGGTAAAGATCTTTTTAAGAAGGCTGAAAACCTCCTCGCATGCGGCGTCCCAAGTATAGGGGATATCTTTTTGGAGCAGGTTAAAGAGAAGTTAGCAGAAGTGCAAGTATTTGTTGATAAAGCACTAGTAGAAGTTGGCAAATCTGAGGAAACACTGAATATCCTTTACTAATTTCAGGGTTTCCCAGTTAAGAACGGCGTTGACTTTCTCAGGATCCATTTCTAGGCCTTGTTCAGAGATAATAAAACCAAGGAATATGGTTTTATTAACAGAGAATTTATATTTCTCTGGTTTGATAAATAGTCTAGCCTCTTTCAGCTTTTATAGGACTTTCCGTACCTGTTCCTTATTCTCTTTCAAAGATTTTGAGTAGATCAGGATATTATCTATATAGTAAATACAAAAGATATCAAGGTATTCTCAGAGTATATCATTCATAAACCTTTGGGCCATAGCTGGGGCATTAGTTAATCCGAAAGGCATAACAAGGAATTTAAAGAGTCCGTAGCGGGTTCTAAAAGTGGTCTTCCATTCGTCACCTTCCCTGATCCAGATCTGGTTGAAGTAGCCTCGGAAGTCAAGACGGGTGAAGTATTTGTATCTACAAATTTAATGAAGAGTTTTTTCAATTCATAGTAGGGGGTTTCGATCCTTGATTATAATATCGTTGAGGGTCCGGTAATTGATACAAAGATGGAAGGAACCGTCTTTTTTCTTAACAAAGAGGATAGGAGACACTGCAGAAGAAGAACTGGCTTGGATTAAGGATTTGGAGAGATTCTTATTAATTTATTCCCTAACCTCCTTTAATTCGGCATCTGACATAGAATACATTTATCCAAATGGAGGTTTGGCTCCTTCTTGAAGTGGAATTGCATGGTTGACATATTGGTGAGGGGGTAAAATTCGAGCTTCTTTTTCAGAGAAAAGGTTCAGATAGTCATAGTATTTAGGGGGGACAAGTTTGGTAGCTAGTTCTAGGTTATCATTATCATTATCTTCTGTAGATACGTAAATTGCAGCAATGCATAACCGAGACTTTGGGTCTTTAATAGCTACTCGAAAGGCAGCTCAGGAGATAACCAAGATTCGGAGGGGGTTCAGGGTATTTATGGGAGGTTCTTGGTGGGTCAGTGTTCGAGTAGGCAGGCAATGAGCGTAGCAATACCCTGAGGCAAAAGCGATGGTATTGCAAGTCTAGTTGATTGAGGGATTATGAAGTCGGAGCTATAGTTTCCCTATGATCAGGTTCTAACCAGCTAGTTTAGTAACATGAAAAGTCAGAACCTCCAGATACTAGTTGATTATGAGTTTTAGAGTACAGGTGTAGATGATTTTCTCTACTAGGGAGCGTTTACCATCAGCAAGTACAAGGTCCTCAGGTTTCAGCTTCAAGTTCAAAGGCAAGTTCATGTTTAAGACAAAGTCAAGGTCGATAAACTGGGAGCTTGCTCCCGAGTCTACTATACAAATAGCTGAATGGTTTTCATTAACCAGGCAAGGCAAGATAAGTGGATCCTCAGATCCCAAGTCATGAGTAATAGAAATTATGGAAACGATTAAAGCAGAAGTAAGGTGGCGTTGACGAGCAAGTCATCGATGAGTCTTACGAGAAACAATAGGTAGAATATAATCAGTTCCTTAGAGATAAACCTCTTCTAGAGCAGAAAATGAATTCGGACTAACAAAAGAAACAAGATCAGGAAAGATGGTACTAGGAAGCATCCTGGTGCTCTTCAAACTACCATTGTTATTCGAAGAGGGCATTAGTTTTTTGGTCCCTCAAAAAGGGCCTAGGGGCCAGAAGTTGTAATATCCAGTGGAGGAGTAGTACTAGCAGTGGCTAGCTTCTTACTTTTTGTGAAGACAGAGCAATCGGTGGCCCAATGACCCGGTCCTCTGCAATACATACAGAATTTGTTATTTCGTCGGTATTTGTGGATTTCTTCCATAAGAGGGCTACGTTTGTGAGAAATAGAAAGGTCTATAGGTCCAGGAGCAATTCCAGTAGAGGTTGAAAGGGCCGGTTTTGGTGCAAAGGATTGTTATCTGGATCCTGTGGTCTTGGGAGAGTCTTATGATTGGAGCAGTTTGGTATGGTTATTCAACTTAATACAAAGTTAGACGAATTCATCAAAATCTTCACGAGGAGAGGCTTGGTAAGAGAGAGCTATCCTGAGGCTATAATTAGCTCCATTAGTGAAGAATAAAATTTTCGTTTGGTAGTCTAGGTTGAGAATTGCAGCATAAGTGGCAAATTCAGTATAGTAAGCAGAGTAGTCTTTACATTCTTGCTTAAGAGCAAGAAGCTTTCGCTCCACTGTAGCTTTTATATTAAGATCGTCATAGGCATTTTTCAATACTGTTGCAAATTCATTATAGTTGTCGAAGTCAATAGTTCCTTGGGTTCGGTCAAGATGTGGTTTAAACCAGTTTGTAGCGGAGCCTGTTAAGTAAGAGGCTGCATAGGCGATTTTTGCTGCATTGTTAGCAGAGTGTATAGGGTCAGAGAAAAAGACTAGTGCTAGCTTAGTTATGAATCTGGTGAACTTAGACCTAGTACCGTCAAAGTTCTCTGGTTTATAGAGCTTGGGAGCATGAAAGGAGGACTATATTGGAGTAGCCGTCTATGAAGTTAAGCTAGGGGTGGTTACTCTATACTCTTATCCCCTATTGTAGTAGGTCCAGCAGCATTCTACCATTATTAAGGTGTTGGTTGTAGGAATATTGAAGATAGTTGGTATTCCATGACTGGAGCGTATTCTAGCTTCAAAGGCTTTATGGATGGGTGAATAAACAGATGTGGAGGTCCTAGGAGGTATAGTAGGAAAAATAGAGGGAGGTGGAGGAGGGGTATTCCAAAGGGTACTTACTAGAGTTCGCTATTCATTATCTTCGGAAGGTAAAGCTCTCTGAGTGAAAGATGCCATGGTGTGTAGTAGAGATTATAGGTCATGCACCAAAGTGTTAGGAATCGTTCTCGAAGTATCACCTACAATGCAGGTAAAGTGTTTTTATTCGGCACTCAAGTGAGCAGTTACATAGGTATCAGGGTATCGTACTCGTAGGGGGTATTACGTATGTGATCGAAGTAGTGGGAGACTCAGGT
Source organism: Tirmania nivea (assembly GCA_015179035.1). Lineage (NCBI taxonomy): Eukaryota > Fungi > Ascomycota > Pezizomycetes > Pezizales > Pezizaceae > Tirmania > Tirmania nivea. Next base: position 6,951 of record WHUY01000206.1, read on the forward strand.
GAAACCTGAGTCGACAAAAGATGGAGGAGTGAGGTAGTCTGGACTATACACCGATAAGAGTGAATAGGAGATATTTTTTATGAGAACTAGATACAAGGAGGAGAACAAGTTATTGTGTGAAGAAGGAAATATATAGTAGAAATCAGCTCTTTTTATAGACAATTCGGTTTCTTTCTTGAGAGTCATTCTACTGGCTGGTATGACTGTCAAAGTATCCCAATTCGAGTTATAATGGAAGGACGTGCAAGTAATACTCGAGAGGCACACTAATAAGGTTCTTGAAGTACAAATTCTTCAACACTAATAAGATGAGGTATAAGAAAACAGTGAATAAGGGTAGTACGAGAGGATCAATTTCTTATTTGAGAGTCGTACCAGTACTGGTACGACTCTTGCACTTCGAGGGAAGTGAGGATATCGGACTAGACTATTCTAGTCAATTCCTTAGTTAAGCAAGTACTTAGTTTGGACTTCCGGGATGTGGTCGGTAGCCGAACTAGTCTAGAATAGGGATTAGGTGCGAGAATGATCGACAAGCGTCAGTTCCAGGGAATCGGGTCTTGGCTAGTGTGCTTATGCCAGCAAAGTATACAGGTTACTGGGTCATAACAGGGGCTGGGGATTAACGAGGTCGGGTTTGTAACTTAAAATCCTTTATCAACTCACCTTTGTTCTAGTACTCCTTTTGAAGAGAGACTTTTGCATTCTACTATTCATGCTAGTTTTGATAGGTATTAATGAATTCTCGTTTGAAATTATTAAATATATCCTATTCAACCCATCTGGAGTTGGCATCTGGTATTTGCTTATGTTAGTTGGCATAATACTAGGTACTGGCTCCTTCTGTAAGTAGATCTACTATGAATAGGATTTTTTTATTATGAGTCAAGTATGTTAGCAGTATATATTCAAAGGTGTAATCTACCTTCATAAGAAATTCTTTGAGTTTACTTGAATTTCTATTAAACTTCAGAGGTAGAGGGAGGCTTCGGGGTTCTTTCTTTTCAGAAAGAGCCTTAGTCTTCTTAGCTGGTAGAGGTGGAAATAGTGGTGGTAGAGGTGGTAGTAGTGGAGGTATAAGACTACCTACTAGACTAGAGTGGATATCTTGAATGAAACTATTAGTATGAATTGATCAAGTATATTTGGTGGGGTTTGGTCAGTTGATTGACTATTCTTAGAGGTCTTTGAGTTTTCTCTTCTAAGTTTGAATAAGGTAGGAGAGGGCTTCCACCGATTCCTTATTTATATTACAACTCTAAATACGATTATTTTGTTCTTGTTTAATTACCTTCTGTATCCAATTACTTACGTTACCTATGTCTACCTTAATAGTATTGAACTCAGTCTTCACTACATCGATAATAGCCTCTGTGTCTTGTGTGAGTTTATCAATCAGTACTTTCCACTACTTTTCCAACACTTCACTAATAAATACAATTAATTGCTGAACTACATTCTGTTGTCTCTTAGTTTGGCCCTTGAGGGTAGCTACTTCCTCAGTTACTTACTACTGCAGTAATTTGAGATCATTATATGTAGCTTTAGTCCTATTGAAAACTGCCTAGTGAGCTTCTTGGGCTACCTTATGAGCCTCTTGCAATTCGACCAAGAGGGTTGCTTGTGCTTGTAAACCCCTCATAAGGTTTATAATCTCGACCCTATGACGTTCGGATTCAGAGGCTCTATCGTGAATAATACAAGCCAATAATTAGTAATATTATTCTTAGGAGATATTGGAGTGTATATTTCTTATAGGGCATAGTAGTGAGCATGGTGGACATTGTGAGGAGGTATTGCTACCTGCTCACCATAGTGGTCATTAAGTTAGTGGGTCAAAGCAATGCAATAGATTCAGTAAAAACCCTTATGAGTATGATGTTAATTTATCTAGAGAGTAAAACTGCTACCTAGAATACTCCATTTCTTATGAGAGGATATCCTCCATTAGCATGTCATCTTCCATATCTGTACTAGATTGCGGAAAGTTGTATGGATACTGTATAATAGCACAAGGTGTAATATTAGGTAGTGTTATAGATCAGTAGGCCTGGCTAGGCCCTTTTGATGTCTAGGAATTAGACATATTGATTTAAGTATATAGTTATTCAAATAAGATGAAAATTACTTGTCTATAAAGTAATATTACAGGAGCCCTATTAATCCTCATAGCACTCTTGCGACTAGAAAATAGGACGGCCGTACTTATCCTGCCGCAATGATATCTATTCTGTAATACAGAATATAATCCTATAGTAGTAAAATTCAATTCTACTTTAGTCTCTTTTGACAGATTTTATTTCACAATACAAAATAAATCCTATGTCAATTAGACATAAAGTTTTACTAGACTTAGAACTTTGTAGGCTTTGTATACTCGAGGTGCTCTTCCTTTCAAATACTCTTAATAGTAGAATTGGATTCAACTGAGAACTACTCTCATTATTTATAATGAACGGTGATAGTAGATATTCTTTAATAAAATATTTTTGGGGGATGCGTACCTATCCGTCACTCTTTAGAATTTCTTTCTAAGTATTATGCTATCTACACCTTTGTTGATGCAATCGTAATCTGCGCTCGTTGTCATAGGTTACTAGACTGAACATAGAGAAGATTCCTATATCTACAAGTTGTATATACTTCACTTAAGCTAACTTATTATATTAAAGAATACTTAGCCAAGATAACTAATTTCTACTTCCAATATAATACCAATCCCCAATACTATTGAATAAATACTCGACAGTATCATAGAGTCAGCTTATTTGAATTTATGGTAGTATTTTCTTAATAGCGTCTAATGTCCGTTGAAAATAGTTTTCAATTGCTCATAACTCTATTAATAAAGACTTGTGGGTCACAAATAGATTATTATTAGATAGGTGTTAATGCGTAGAAGATTATAGAATCTTACTTCATCTTAATGCCTATATTATTCATAGACTTGTTATCAGTAATAGATAAACTTCTTTGTGGATTTAATTAACCTTACTAAAGGTTTTATAACTCTATAAGTATTACTCCGATCATAAAATGGATTGCGGAAATGGAATTAGGACGAAAAATAAACCTAGATACAACTTTGTAATATTAAATTGCAAGAACTTTATATTTCAAGTGTATCTTTGGCCTTAGCTTAGAGTACACTATCTTATAATATCAACAAACAGACTTTAGTCTAAAGTACACCTTCATGGCTTCATTGTTTTATTTATTTTTACTGAGTTATTTTCCTAAAGTTCAGGGTAATAACTTCAGTTCAGGGTAATACTAAGACTTTAGGGTAACAACTAGTATAGCTAGTATATGTGTATATAGTTAATATATTGATTTAGGTGTAACTATTGAACCATTGATTAGATACTTATGAAACTTAAACCGTAGCTCCCTCAAGGGTCTATAGGCATGCCATAAGGATCTTTAACTATCTATAATACTTATATACCACTCCGAAGTTCATACTCATTTTATATACTTATCTTTTATAGACAAGTATTAGAAATACTTGTACTATACTACTATGAGTGGACCTAGAGTCCATATAGATATCTAGAGTCGTTCTATAAGAGCTCAAGTACCTAAGGTAGGGCTGGATGTCACCCCATGATAGCCATAGCATTAGAAGTTCTAGCTAGAGTATTATCTGGTCTTTAAAAATCAAACTTCTATTAGTATAACTCTAAATATAAGGTGGCATTAATTGCCAATTACTACATTATACTCCTAATCTATAGCACAATCTTCATATTATCCACAATTATTTCCATTTCCATATCCATATCACTATCTAGTATCCTGTCACTCTTATTAGGTATTCCATTATAGTAAAGTATATCTCCAAGTCCAGTTTGGTATTGCGTAGAAGTTGATTATCTTTGGAGGTCTATATGGAGTTGGCCTAACATTATAACTAGATACAAGATCAAGAACATACCTCCAGGAAGGTAGCAGTGATATATGTTGATGCTACTCAAGAGTCAATCTGGCTGGGGTGGAATCATTCTATAACTAATAGCATAGTCTTAAATCTTACTACTTTACTACTTCTCTGGTCAAGGAAGTATTATAGTCTATTTCTCTATTTCTACAACTCTCTTAACTATTCAAATAACTCATTATTATTAGTATTCTCATAGTTCTCTATTATATTGGTAGGCTAATATGAGAGAGCAATACTTACATGCTATATATATATATATATATATATATTTTTTTCCTTCTAAAAAGCCTCATTACTCATATTCATATATATATATAATTAAAGTTTTTTTTTTAAAAAAATGTTTATTACTCCTATGCGGTCCCATTAGGAGGACTATGAGATATAAGCAAAGTTATAGTTGCCTATTCTAGAAATAATCCTAATATAGCAATAGCTAGATTATATACCTACTTTATTTGACTTTAGATCTGCCGATATGAATATATTTGGTAATACTAGACCAAGGTAGATATATTGAAATATATTAGCTTTACAAGTACAAAACTATACCAGTGCTAACTAGTCCATAATAAGACAATTAGTCTATGACGAGTCAACTAGTCTATAATAATATAATCTGTCCATACCAAGTTTAGTTTATAATAAGATAATTAGTCTATAACAAGTCAATTAGTCTATAACAATACAATCAGTCCATGACAAGATAACTAGTCTATGACAAGATAGTCAGTCTATGAAAATCAATAAATCTATAATAAGACAATCAGTCCATGATAAGTCAACTAGTCTGTAATAATATAATTAGTCTTTGACAAGGCAATAAGTCTATGAGAAGATATTCAGTCTATGAAAATTAATAACTCCATGATAAGACAATCAATCCATAATAAGTCAACTAGTCTATGACAATACAATCAGTCTATGACAAAGCAACTAGGCTATGATAAGATAATTAGTCTATAAAAATTAATAAATCTATAACAAGATAATCAGTCTGTGATAAGTCAACCAAGATTCTGACTTTAAGATGGACTATTAATAGCTAGATAGTTCCTGTAGTATATTAAACTCCTAACTATATAGATAAGGTTGATACAAGCTACTATCAAATATAATGACTAGCCTCATTGACCCTTCGAGTATTGGCTTTTTTCTTCACTATAAGTTGTACATACTTATCTCGGCTCCACATATTATTGAGATTAGTTTGCTTTAGTAATAGAGACTTCAAGAAGCTGGAGGGTTACAGGCTACCATAGTAATTAGCAATTAATACTACCCTCTTTACATAATGCCCCCCCCATATTTAGAGACTATATGCCCTAACTATTCTATATATATCTTAAGTATATATATAATACCATCTATGTATAGTTAGGTACAAAAGAAAGATAGAGCTATAGCATCAGAAGTTCTAGCTAGATTATTATCTTGTCTGAAAAAATCAAGCTTCCATCTGTATACTGAGACACCCAATAAACTAAAGAACTCTAAATATAGGGGGGGCATTAATTGCTAATTACTATAGTAGAGCTAGATAGCAACCAGAGTACTACTAGATAAAAGCCGCATATCTATACTACTATCACTTCAACTATAATAATAGTAATTGACTCCTCATCCTTACCATCTTGTATATGGAAATATACTATGCATATCTATTTATATAGACAAATATGAGAGTATAGTATTGCCTTAAGGTATGAACTCTTCTCATACTTAGTTACTTGCCCAATATCAGGTTGACAGTTATCTTACTTAATCTTGGTATATATGATTCTAGGCTTATGACTTACCCTATTTTAAGCTATTATATGAGACAGATTTTAATTGTATTTTCATAGCTCCCTGAAAACCAAGCTTTTAGAAGCTATAGGCAGCTGTACGTACCAAAAGCACAACATACCTTATAGTGGTAGAAAATAGTAAAGGCTTTAGTAGATAGAAAAAAGGCACTATTATGGTATAGTATAGCTCATCACCTAAAATCTACTAAACCTTATTATAAGTTTGCAGTTAATTTGATCAGTGATTTTAGGACTTAATATCTATGGTACTACTAGTATCGTAAGCTAATAGAAGTGCTTGTAACTCTTAGGGAAGCATTGATAGTAATAGAAAAAATTAATAATATAGATGATTTAGAGGAAGCTTATAGTAATCAGGCAGATATAGATGAGAACGAGGAAAATAAGAAGCCCCCTTCTATTTGAGATTATACCCTATTTAATACTCTAGTTCAACCCCTATACATACAATTGAAACTCTCCCAATTTATTCAACTTGCCTTTTCCATTCAAGAACCTCTTATGATCAGTATCTTGCCCTTTTTTGGTTGTTCAATATTTCTCTATTCCCCATTGTAAGTAATAAGTAAGTATTTGCCTATGAACACTTAACTGTGGATCCATAAATGAAAGGCTTGTCAATATAGATAGTAAGAAGGATAGAGTGAAGCACCAAATAGGGAGTTTAAATATATCAAGGTACTATAGAGGCTTATTATTAGGCCTTGGTCTTTATATATGCATATTAGCTATATTAGTCTTATTAATATAAATTTTGTATAAAATAATAAATCTTCTTTATGATACCTGTATATTATTTACAATGTAATTTAATTATACTAGTATTTACATATACTCACTTAGTCATAATTCCATTTTTGATTCATAATATCCAAGTTTACTAGTATACAAAAATTGAAGGAATGCCTTTGTTCACTTTAACTCACCCTAACTCGTTCACTATATGTGAATCTTACCCATTTCTCATAATAAATATTTCTACCTATATAATTTATATTTATGATAATCTATGAGTATATGCTTTAAGTTGTATAACTGAAGACCTTTGTAAGTTGTAATACTGATAGGGATATCATAGAGATTTTAACCTATATAACTTTAGCTCAGAATATTCAAATAGTGTGGCTTGTAGGTTGTATTATGGGAGTAGTTATACAGGTCGTTTTGGTAAGCCTGAAGTGGAAAGATAGAGTATATTCTCTGAACTATAGTAGTGTAGTATAATACCTACTATTATCTATTACAAGCACTGGCTAAAAAGCCTTATTTGAGAAGGTATATGCTCCAAGATTATATATAATCCAAAGTCATGCTCTAGGGGTTATATCACAGATAGTGTCATAGATATATCATGCCAGTATCTATAGATGTGACTTAAAAGTATATGGCTTAAGCAAGTGCTAGCAGTACCAAATAAAGGGATTACAATGGTCAGCTATATACAGAAAAATAAGTTGCTATCTAAGAGGAATATAAGATCTAAAAAATTAATGTAAGACAAATACAAATGTATTATAGTCGAGCTGTAACTATGAGAATACTTTGATAAGAAGTCAGTGGAGGGAAGTATAAATGTAGCAACAACTCAGCTATAATTGCGGACTTAGTAAAAGTAAAGCTATATAGACTTAAAACACCCCTTAGGGCTTGCTTCCATTAACTATCTAAATCTGCTAGTTTATATAGTAGACTTGATCTGATATAGACATTATTAGATTAGAGTATCCTTTCGCAAGCAAGGTAGCTATCCTAATGTAATTACTACCTGATCAAGAAACTATTCTCCGATACAAGTATATATGTAGACTCAATAACAATATATGATAAGCTGAACAATAAATAATAGTTGACAAATATCAGCCTATAGAAAGTAATAGAATCATAGTAAAGAGAATATATGCATGAGTTAATATATCAAAGGATACACACTTCCATATACCAATCCCATTGATACCTACCTAAACGCTCTACCATATCTATATAGGTGATTAGGCCAATGCAGTCAGTAGCTGTAGAAGGGTATTGGTTCTACTATAGGTATAGATCTTTTACCTAAGCTATAATATTACTCCCCATTCCAAAGGCAGCTGTTCTCAGCTAAACATAAAGTCCTTCCTCTCTAAGTCAAAATAATGTATTAGTAATAACTTAGGTAATGGTAGTGGTAAGTACTAACCCTTGGCTAAATACCTCTCTCTCTAGGGGGTTTAGGATACTATAAGACCAGTATGTCTATTCATGTATACTATGGCTATTAAAAACTAAACCTCTCACCAAAAAACTATCAATGGAAAAGGTAATGCGTAGGAGGGTAAAAGATACTATGTCTTTATCCATTGAATAACTTGACATAGGCTAAAGCCTCAAATATCTCAATATAAGCTAAAGCCTCAAATATCTCGAATATTTTTAGGCTTATTAGGAAACTTTTTGCAATATTCAGTGAGATTCTCGAGACAATTATCTAACTTATCAAAGGTCTCTCAAGTATCTTCATACTCTATGTACCCAACCTAGCATATCCTATACTTGACCACTCCTCTATACTTGTATGAGTCTACTATGGATTCGACTTCGAAGATATCTTTTTCATCTTTATCCATATCTTGTAGCTCGTCCTATCATCTGAATAGCTTAAGGAGTGTGATATAAATAACATTATACCACTGTATACTATCAGGAACTTCGAGCCTATATATATATGAACTAATAGCTTCAATAACCTTATATGGGCTAATCTACTTGCTAGTTAGGGAACGATTATTCTCAGCTCGGATCTGTAGATTCCTCTGGTCAACCAATACTTAGTTGTCGATAACAAATTATTATGCCTTCTTGAGGTGAATAGTGCTTCACTTGTAGTTGATTTACTTAAGGGTATTGTGAACTTGGTTATAGATAATTGTTATTTGGTCTAGCTATTTTTCTGCAGTGGGAGACGAGAACTCATATTCATTAGAAAGGTGAATAGTATATGAGTCGAAGCCATACAGACTCTAGTATAGTGTATACTTATAGGGGGAGTGGGTGGTAATATTGTAGGCAAACTCGGCTAGGAGTAGCAATCGCTTCTAATATTATTACCTATCATGATAGTAAATATAAAGGTATTGTTTAAGTGTCTAGATAGTACGTTCGATAAGGCTATTGGTCTATGGGTGGTAGGCAGTAGAGAGGCGGAGGGTGATACTAAGCTTTTTGTTAAGTTCTTTGAGGAACTTAGAGGTGAACTGTAGACTATGGTCAAAGGTGATATACTTAGGTAAGCTGTAGAGTCTCTAAACCTCATTGATATATGTATTGGCAACGTCTGCTACTGTCTAAGTTGTCTTTGCCAATATGTAGTATTGTACTTTAGTAAACTAGTCGGTAATCATCAGGAACGAATATAGTTTGCCGCTTGTGTCTCTAGCGACACAGGCGTCCCTAGAGGCAAACTGACAAGCTAGTAAGCCCTGTTCGCGATCACTGGCTTTCGAATGCTATGGTTCCACACTCTCGATATCAGGACGCCTTTCTATCTCTACAGGCTATCAATCTAACCTATGGTGCCGGGACGCCAGATGTCAGAGTCCTCTTCACCAGGACGCCGGGCTTGACATCCTTAGCTTAATCACAGTCCCAGCTGACTCGGAGATAACTTAGGCGCTGGGAGAGGGTAATCTTACGCATTCCGGATTGCCTATATCACGTACGATGCCTTAGCTATTCAGTCCGAAAGGGATATGTCATCAGCTTCCCTACAGTAGAGGTCTGCTCCAGGCAATAAGACATGCCCAAGGTTGAAACAGCACCGGTAACTAAGTATAATAAATATCCCTAGTATTCTGACGCATATATGTACATAAAAGATTGTCCTATAACACGCTGGAGCATCTAAAACCTAATCAGCTTTCCACGGCCCCTGTTGGGGGCAATCACTAGCCCATGAGGTCTGACCCCGACGCAAACGTGGAACGATGCTTCCAAATCCACCCGCACGGCAACCTAGCTGTTAGCCAGTACGTGTTGATCTAGAGACGAGGCATAGAAGTGTAGACATCGAAGGCAGGGCAATGTTAACATCGGAAGCAGGGCAGTATCGCCATCAGAAGCAAGGCAGTGTCGACATCAGAGGGCGGGCGGTAGTGACATCGTATGCACGGCAGTATCAATATCAGAGGGAGGGCGGTAGCGACATCATAGGTACGGCAGTGTCGACATCGGAGGCATGGAAACTCTCCTCCCTCTTCTGGGATCGTGTGGATAATTCTGAGAATGGTCAGCAATGCCTGCATATATCGGAGGCCTGGCCATGCTCTCACCTCGATTAGAGGAACTTGCTAGGTCTCACGCAGGCATGGCAGAGTGGACATCGGAGGCATGCCACTGTCGACATTGGAGGCATGGAAACTCTCCTCCCTCTTCCTAGATTACGTGGATAATTCTGAGGTGGATAATTCTGAGCAGGGTCAGCAATGTTTACAGATATCGGAGGCCAGGTCATGCTCTCACCTCTGTCAGAGGAACTCTCTTGGTCGCATGCAGGCATGGTAGAGTCAACATCGGAGGTATGCTACTGTCGACATCGGAGGCATGGAAACTCTCCCCCCTCTTCCTAGATTGCGTAGATAATTCTTATAGCCATCAGCTATACTTGCAAATATCGGAGGCTTGGCAATGCGCTCACCTCCGTCAGAGGAACTTGCTTGGTCTCACACAGGCGTGGCAGAGTCGACACCGGAGGTATGCCACTGTCGACATCGGATGCATGCCATGGTCGACATCGGAGGCATGCCACTATCGACATCGGAGGCATGGAAACTCTCTTCCCTCTTCCTGTATTACGTGGATAATTTTGAGAGCAGTCAGCAATGCTTGTACATGTCGGAGGCCTGGTCATGCTCTCACCTCTGTCAGAGGAACTTGCTTGGTTGCACACAGGCATGGCAGAGTCCATATCAGAGGCATGCTACTGTCGATATCGGAGGCATGGAAATTCTCCTCCCTCTCCCTGGATTGCATGGATAATTCTAAGAGCCGTCAACTATGCTTGCACATATCGGAGGCCTGGCAATGCTCTCACCTTTATCTGCTGAACTTGCCTGGTCTCACGGAGGCATGGCACTGTCGATATCGTAGGCATGGCAGTGCTCACATTGCAGGCACGCAAGCTCTTCTCCCTCTTCCTGGATTGCATGGATAATCCTCACAGCCGTCAGCTATGCTTGCACATATCGGAGGCCTGGCAATGCTCTCACCTTTATCTGCTGAACTTGCCTGGTCTCACGGAGGCATGGCACTGTCGATATCGTAGGCATGGCAGTGCTCACATTGCAGGCACGCAAGCTCTCCTCCCTCTTCCTGGATCGTGTCCCAAATCCTGAGAGCGGTTAGCTATGCTTGAATATATCGGAGGCCTGGCCATGCTCTCACATACATGAGCTGAACTCCCTAACATAGCTAAGTTCTGTACGCCAATATTGCACCGACAGTGTTGACATTGGTCAAAACTCCTGTAAGATAGGTTAGCTATGTGTGCACATATTGGAGATCTGGCAATCCTCTCACCTAGATAGCAGTTCATGAGTTTCGTTGACTTGTGTTGTGGATTGTGTTGTAGATTGTGTTATGGATTGTGTTGTGGATTGTGTTGTGGATTGTGTTGTGGATGAAATTCCGAATGCCCTTGCAATGTGAGAGCTGTGCCAGCGGCAGCTGCCATATGCCTAGTAATTTGCAGTAGTAGGTAGGGAAATTAGGGGTGCGCCACTCCACCTGACTAGGTATGATCAACCCCGCTTGGCAGCTGCCTTGTAGCCCGGCTCGAAAAAGCCTGCTTAGACTGGCAATACATGCTAGTGTGGCAGCAAAGCTAACAGTGCGCTATGCCTGTGCAGGTAATAGTCATATTTGGCTAAACACCTTGCCAACCTCCCCTTTGCGTGGTCGTGAGGTAGATACGGGCTATGCGTAACCGTGATATTGTCATGTCTGGAGTTCTCACATTCACGTAGTGCCGGCCTTGCTAATATACATAACAATTCAGCATTTGCTGGCTTGTTTGGATACCTGCAATTCATGCATTCACTGGCTTGCTTAGAAACCTGCAATTCATGCATTCGCCAGCTTCCTTAGACAAGTATGTATTCGCTGGCTTGCAAAGCGTAAAGCCTAGAAATGCATGGATGCCTGAGAAAGAGGCCGGAAAGACATGAATTGCATGCATATTTGGAAAGCTCATAGATATCAGCTAAAGAAGGTGCAAAGGCATGAAATGCATGGACATCAATATGAGAAGCCGGAAAGGCATGAATTGCATGTATATCAGCATAAGAAAACAGCGAATGCATACTTATCTAAGCAAGCCGGCGAATGCATAAATTGTGAGTATCTAAGCAAGCTGGCGAATGCATGAATTGCAGGTTTCTAAGCAAGCCGGCGAATGCATGAATTGCAGGTATCCAAACAAGCCGGCAAATGCTGAATTGTCATATATTAGCAAGGCCGGCACTACGTGAATGTGAGAACTCCAGACATGACAATATTATGGTTGCGCATAGCCCGTATCTACCTCATGACCATGCAAAGGGGAGGTTGGTAAGGTGTTTAGCCAAATATGACTATTACCTGTACAGGCATAGCGTACTATTAGCTTTGCTACCACACTAGCATGTATTGCTAGTCTAAGCAGGCTTTTCCGAGCCGGGCTGCAAGGTAGCTGCCAAGTGGGGTTGATTATACCCAGTCAGGTGGAGTGGCGCACCCCTAATTTCCCTACCTACCACCGCAAATCACTAGGCATATGGTAGCTGCTGCTGGCACAGCTCTCACGTCGCAAGGGCATTCAGAATTTCATCTACAACATAATCCACAATACAATCCACAACAGAATCCACAATACAATCCACAACACAATCCACAACACAAGTCAACAAAACTCATGAACTGCTATCTGGGTGAGAGGATTGCCAGATCTCCAATATGTGCACATATAGCTAACCTATCTTATAGGAGTTTTGACCAATGTCAACACTGTCGGTGCGATATTGGCATGCAGAACTTAGCTATGTCAGGGAGTTCAGCTCATATGTGTGAGAGCATGGCCAGGCCTCCAATATATCCAAGCATAGTTAACCGCTCTCAGGATTAGGGACACGATCCAGGAAGAGGGAGGAGAACTTGCGTGCCTGTGATGTGAGCATTGCCATGCCTACGATATCGACAGTGCCATACCTCCGTGAGACTAGGCAAGTTCAGCAGATAAAGGTGAGAGCATTACCAGGCCTCCAATATATGCAAGCATAGCTGACGGCTGTGAGGATTATTCATGCAATCCAGGAAGAGGGAGGAGAGTTTCCATGCCTCCGATGTCGACAGTAGCATGCCTCCGATGTCGACTCTGCCATGTCTGCGTGCGACCAAGCAAGTTCCTCTGACAGAGGTGAGAGCATGACCAGGTCTCCAACATGTGCAAGCATTGCTGACCGCTCTCAGAATTATCCACGCAATGCAGGAAGAGGGAGGAGAGTTTGCATGCCTCGGATGTTGATAGTAGCATGCCTCCGATGTCGACCATGGCATGTGTCCGATATCGACAGTGGCATGCCTCTGGTGTCGACTCTGCCACGCCTGCGTGAGACCAAGCAAGTTCCTCTGACGGAGGTGAGCGCATTGCCATGCCTCCAATATGTGCAAGCATAGCTAATGGCTGTGAGAATTATCTATGCAATCTAGGAAGAGGGAGGAGAGTTTCTATGCTTCCGATATCGACAGTAGCATGCTTCCGATGTTGACTCTGCCATGCCTGTGTGCGACCAAGAAAGTTCCTCTGACAGAGGTGAGAGCATAACCTGGCCTCCGATATGTGCAAGCATTGCTGACCATTCTCAGAATTATCCACGTGATCCCGGAAGAGGGAGGAGAGTTTCCATGCCTCTGATGTCGATAGTGGCATACCTCCGATGTTGACTTTGCCATGCCTGCGTGCGACTAAGAAAGTTCCTCTGACAGAGGTGAGAGCATGACCTGGCCTCCGATATATGCAAGCATTGCTGACCATTCTCAGAATTATCCACGGGATCCCGAAAGAGGGAGGAGAGTTTCCATGCCTCCGATATTGATACTGCCGTGTCTACGATGTCGATACCACCCTCCCTCTGATGTCGACACTGCCGTGCCAACGATGTCGCTACCGCTCGTCCTCCGATGTCGACACTGCCTTGCTTCTGATGGTGACACTGCCCTGCTTCCGATGTCGACATTGCCCTGCCTCCAATGTCTATACTTCTATACCTCGTCTCTGGATCAACACGTGCTGGCCAAGAGCTAGGTTGCCGTGCGGGTGGATTTAGAAGCATCGTTCCACGTTTGTATCGGGGTCAGACGCTATGGGCTAGTGATAGACTGCAACAGGGGCCGTGGAAAGTTGGTTAGGTTTCAGATGCTCCAGAGTGCTATAGGACAATCTTTCATATACATATATGCGTCAGAATACTATGGATATTTATTATACTTAGTTACCAGTGCTGTTTCGATGTTGGGCATGTCTTATTGCCTGGAGCAGACCTCTACTTTGGGGAAGCTGATGACATATCCCTTCCCGACTGAATAGTTAAGGCATCGTGCGAGATAGAGGTAATTTGGAATGAGTAGGGTTACACTCTTCTAGTGCCTTAGTTATCTCCGAGTCGGGTGGGACTGTGATGAAGCTGAGGATGTCAAGTCCGGCGTCCTAGTGAAGAGGCTCTAACACCTGGCGTCCGGGCGCCATAGGTAGATTGATGGCGTCTAGGCACCTGAATAATGACATTGTGGTGCTTTAGGGGAATAATGCCGTGCAGATACCTCAGGCGTCTAGGGCGCCACGAGTAGCAGGCAAAAAAAGCAGTAGTGTTCGGACGCTGCTGCAAGGCATCCGAATGCCTATTTTTTCTTGCTGATGATGATAAGGATAGTATTGAACCCTTCAGACTCTAGTAGCTCTCAGACAAAGTCTATGGCTATCTCCTCAAAGGGCCATTCACCTGTTGGTATTAATACCAATGTAGTCTACTTACTATGTCTATCTGCCTTTGCCTTTTGATACTTAATACATCCTGCTATATACTTAGTAATGTCTTCTTACTACTTATCCCATATGAAGTTTCTCGATACTAGCTCCTGAGTACAATATCTTCCCCAATATCCTACTACCTGACTATCATGGTACTACCTGAGTACTTCTAACTTATATTTAGGAAGAACAACCTATAAACTATCTTTTTTTTCCTAACTAGCGATATCAATCTCATCTAAATCTATATCATCGATATCCTTTTCATCCTCTTACTCATCTTCCTCAAGTACTAAGAGTTGTTTATCTTCATCTTCCCCAAATACTAAGAGTTGTCTATCTGTGAAAAATTTAGTATCTATACTTAATTTCTCTTCCTCTAAACATCTAAATAGGCTATTTGGCTTACCCATCTTTGAGTCAGTTCAGTAGTAGATATTGTAGATAAATTGAGATATTTTGAGGTACTAAGATACTTGACAAGAGTTAAGTTTCTATTTTGTATTAAAGTATTATAGCTCTTGATGGTCTGTGTAGACGTTCATATATACTTCTACTAACTAATTATACCATTTTCGGAAACAATCCACTATTGCAAATAGTTCCTTATCATGAATTAGCTAGTTTCATTATGTTTCAGAGAGGGTTTTGGTATGATACTCAACAGGGTGAAGCTGCTTCACTCCATTAATAGTATGGTATTGAGAAAGGATACTAGCAATAGTCTGATTACTAGTATTAGTCTCCATGATAGTCTTTAACTATCAATCAAACTAAGTGAGGATAAGAGTAGAGAGAAACTATTCTTGGAGGTCGTTAAAGGCCTGCTGTTATTCATGTCCCCAACTAAAGAGAACATCCTTAGTTAAGTCAATTAACAGCCGTACTTGAGCACTATAGTTGGAGATAAATCGACAGTAATAGTTGGTAAAACCTAAGAATACTTGAACCTCTTTCTTTTTTGTGGGGAGAGGCCACTTAGATATTGTTTTGAGCTTAGCTGGGTCCATTTGGACTTGTTAACCATTAATAGTATAGTCCAGGAAGATGGTTTCATAGATATAGAATTTGGACTTAATAAAGTTAACTGTAAGCCTATAGTCGATATACTACTATAGAACTTCCTCAAGGATTCGTTGATGTTCTTCTTCGGTCTTACCTCCATAGATGAGTATATCATCAAGGTACTAGACACATTCCTCTATATTCTTAAAAATTATTTTTATTATTTCTTGAAAAGTAGCCAGAGTATTAGTCAATCTAAATAGCATTACCATATACTTGAATAACCCTTTCTTTATACAGAAGGCTATCTTCCACTCGTCACCTGGTACAATCCTGATAAGGTTATATCTATTCTTAAGGTCTAACTGAGTAAACCATTTACCTCCTTGAGTTTTATCTAATAATTTGGCAATAAGGGGAAGAGGATATATATTCGGAATTGTAAGATAGTTGAGAGCTTAGTAATCGACATAAAGCCTCAAAAATCTATTTTTCTTTTACACGAATAGATTCGGAGCACTAGTAGCAGAGCGGGATCTTCTGATTTTGCCCATAAGGAGGTTTTTGGAAAGGTACTTCTGAAGGGCTTCATCTTCTTTCCATATAGTCTTGTAGATAGTACTAATAGGTATCTTAGCATTTAAGTCTTTCAAGGGGATCTCATGATCCCACAGCTTATGTTTAGGGAATCTAGCTGCTATTTTAGAAGTAAAATAATATATGTAACAAGAGTATCATTCACTTGCATCAATAATAAAAATTATCTCACCATCCTCAATGGGTTCTTCAACGTCTAAAAGAGAGACTTCAGGAATCCAATGAACAGAATAAGAGATAATCAAACTTATAGAAACGTTCCTTAAGTACCTGTTTTAAGTATCCATTGAAAACCTATTTTCTGTCAACTAAGACAAACCCAAAATCATATCCTTATTTCCAATATCTAATACTTCAGCATCTATTCTATACTTATCAAGGAAAGAAGAATGAGAATTCAATATATCAAATGTAGTATTAATAACAAACCTTTCTCTGGAAATATAAGATCCATCTCTCTATCAAACTCGAACCTGCTGAGCTTCTTTCCAAACACCCAACTTGATAGCTAACCTTCTTCCAATGACTAGAGCACTAGCTCAACAGTCAACAACTGCTTTGACCTCTTCCCCAGCAATGAGAATCCGAACCATTAGGAGAGGAGTGTAGTGAAGAATATATCTGATGGCGAGAGGAGTACCCATAATTTATTTCTCGACTCCTCTTCCGAGCCAAGCTCCATTATTTTAAGGTAACCCTGGTCTGTTCGAGCCTTTTTCTTACTTGGTTCTATGCTATTATAGAGGTATTTGAGTACTGGAGGATCTTGAGCACTCTTAGAAAAGATGCATTGCTTAGTTTTATAGGTATTTTGTCTATAAAGTCCACATTTCCCTTCCTCTCTTCATTTGTTGTATATAGTGTACACCACGGGGCGAGTCGGTTCGAGTTCATGGCCTCGAAAACTCGTTCGGTTATCGCCTCGCCTCGGTCGTCGCTAGTGGCAACTCACCTCGCACCGACTCGCCGAGTATTCGGTGATCTACAGAATACTCGCCAAGCCTCTACACTAACCTCGTTTATACTCGTGCACCTGCCAAGCCTAGTGAAGTCGCGTACAAACAATTACTAACAAGTGCTAATAATGACAGCAAAATAGATGACAGAGACCGTGATAGCACAGGCAATCGGTGACAGTAGAAGCGACCGTGACAGTACAGGCAATCGCTGATAAGAGAGGCGACCATGACAGTACGAACGTGACAGCACAGGCAATCGGTGACAGTAGAAGCGACAGTGACAGTACCGGCAATCACTGACAGGAGAAGCGACCGTGACAGTACAGGCAATCGGTGATAGTAGACGCGATCCGTTACAGTACGGACGTGACAGCACAGGCAATCGGTGACAGTAGAAGCGACAATGACAGTACCGGCAATCGCTGACAGGAGAAGCGAGCGTGACAGTACAGGCAACCGGAGACAGAAGAAGCGACCGTGACAGTACAGGCAATCGGTGATAGTAGACGCGATCCGTGACAGTACGGACATGACAGCACAGGCAATCGGTGACAGGAGAAGCGACCGTAACAGTACAGGCAATCAGTGACAGGAGAAGCGACCGTGACAGTACAGGCAATCAGTGACAGTAGAAGCGACCATGACAGTACAGGCTATCGGTGACAGGAGAAGCGACCGTGACAGTACAGGCAATCGGTGACAGTAGAAGCGACCGTGACAGTACAGGCAATCGGTGATAGTAGAAGCGACCGTGACAGTAGAAGCGATCCGTGACATTACAAGCAATTCGTAATAGCAGAAGCCTATGACAGTGCAGGCTAGACAGAGCGAAGGAATAATAAATATTAAACAGAAGGCTTGGCGAGTATTCTGTAGATCACCGAGTAGGGGCGAGTCGAGTTGAGGCAGCGAAAAGCCGACTCGGCGAGTTGTCAACTGACGAAAACTCGTTCGCCGAGTCGGTTCTTGGCGAGTCGGTTCGAGTTGAACTCGCCCCGTGGCGCACACTAGTTGTATATAGGAGTGAGGATGCATATGTGCATATTCCCTTTCATAGTGTCAGTAGTAGTAGTAGTAGCTGCTCCTTATAGTTGGATGTAGTTCTCAAGCGATCTCTTCTTTAACCTCATTTGTTCTGAGGCTGTAATAAATGATACTAGACAGTAGTCATTTGGTACCATTTATACAATCTATATCTACTAGAATGGATATATGTGTATATCAGTTCTGCTGAGAGATTGCCTCAGAAGGGTAGTTATAAAGTAGGGAGTTCTATTAGGAATATTAATTAACAGGTGTAATCTCTACTTAGATTGTTTGCTAACTAACTGATCTGTAGCTGGTTATTGTCTATCTGAATAGTCTGAGGAGGAGATTCTAGAGGGGAATTCATACTCCTTTTATACTTATTCAACAACGTATCTGACAGTTCAGAATACATAGAATACAGTACTTATTGTAGGGCAGTACTACATGAGTCATAGGAAATATAAGTCATAGGAAATATATGAGTCATAGAACATACATAAGTCATAGGAATGGGGCTATACTAGGGCTATGCTATATCCTTGAGGGTATACACAAGACAGCCAGTTCCACTGAATAACTAACTATCAGATTCGGTAGTTATGGAATAATAATAAATATAGAAAATACGAGATAAATAAAATAATAAAAAATAACATCTCTTATTATAGAGGTAGTATTAGTATAGTTGTAGCTTTAGAATTCTTGATAGACAATATCTATCTCAATAAGTTTTTACTTCCAGGCTATAGAGTTATTTTAAAGGTTCTTGTAGTGTGCTATAGATACTCAAAGGTTATAGAGG
The DNA here is from genome assembly GCA_015179035.1 of Tirmania nivea. NCBI lineage: Eukaryota > Fungi > Ascomycota > Pezizomycetes > Pezizales > Pezizaceae > Tirmania > Tirmania nivea. The sequence continues at coordinate 26,131 of WHUY01000206.1, forward strand.
AGATTAGAAATGATAATATTAATTACTTGGAGATCTGACAATTTGGCATAAGTATTTAGCCTATCAACTTCCATTAGGTAATCAAAAACTGAACTGGTTTCCTTCATACTTACTAGGTTGTAGTAAGCTTGGTCTCCTTAATAGTAATCTCCATAGTATACTGTCATTGCCTCCTTTACTTGTACCTATATAGCATATTAATACCTGTTAGCCTTCAACCAATTTAGTGCCTTTCTTTCTAAGTATAATCTAATATATATGAGCTTCTGTTCCTTATTCCTAGTAAGTATGATAAGGAAATAATCGTTCATTTAGAGAATCCAGCTCTTACGTTGTATTCACTCTCTCTTGAATTTAGTAGGAGGTGGTGCCTTCCCAGCTACTAGTCTGTCTTCTCGATATTAATCGGGAGGTGGTGGTGTTAGGTCTCAATATAGTCGTTGGGGTGATTGAAGTAGTGGTGGGGGTGGTGGAGCTTATGGTAGTAGTGAAGGTAGTAGTACTTATGGTAGTAGAGGTAGTAGTGCTTGTAGTAGCAGAGGTAGTAGTACTTATAGTAGCAGAGTTAGTGGTGCTTGTGATAGTGGAGGTAGTGATATCCATCTAGCAGCTTGTTCAAGTATGTCTACTAGACCTTATTAAGATGGTCATAACTGAGGTACAAGAACCTGATTCTCTACCTAAGTTGGGCATTCTTCAATACTGATAAAATACTAGTCATAGTGTTGCTAATGCTATTCTCCCTAATCTTTTAACTAGTTAAGATTATTGTAAATAGTATTGAATTCTTGCCACTATTACTACTGCCCTATAAGAATCAATCCTTATATTTGATTTAGTACTTTAGTAGTATCATTTGATAGTCGGATTTGGTTTATAGTAGTAGTATTAGCAGTATTCTGTACATCTATGGCAGTTCACTGGATAAAGGCAGAATCTTGAGTCTACTTATTTTTCATCTTCTGTATTTCCCTTAATGTACCTTTCTTCTCACCCTCGAGTTGCTTCAATAACTTATTCATAGTGGCAGTCTCTGGTAAGGGGATTTTGTAGTGAATAAAGGGTGTTTTTCCTTTCTTTAACAGCCTTAGAGTAATTGATAGGGTGACTAAGTATATAATAAGGTTGGAGGTAGTTGAAGATCTAGTAGTTTCTTCAATTTGAGGGCGGGGACCCTATGCAGCTCATAACTACTCTTCAATAAATGTGGTAGCCTACTAGTCAGCATGAACAATACTATTATCATCTTCCATTTCCTCGTCAGATCCTAGAGATAGGGGTAGAAGTCCTCCTCAGAATATTATATTATGTTTGGAGAGGGGATAGTAGTATAGATAAGAGAGTATAGACAAGTGGTATAATATTATAGGTGAGCTGTAACTACGAGAATACTTCGATAAGAAGTCAGCGGAAAGAAGTATAAATGTAGTAACAACTCAAGTATAATTGCAAACTTGGTAAAAGTAAAGGTATATGGACTTAGAACACTGCTTGGGGCTTGCTTCTATTGACTATCTAAATCTGCCAGTTTATATAGTAGACTTGATCTGATAACGACGTTATCAGATCAGGATATCCTTTCCTAAGTAAGGTAGCTATCCTAATATGATTACTATCTGATTGAGAGACTATTTTCTAATATAAGTGTATATATAAACTCAATAATAATATGTGATAAGCTGAATAACAAATAATAGTCGACACACATCAGACTATAGAAAGTAATGGAATCACAATGAAGAGAATATATATATGAGATAATATATCAAAGGATATACATGTCTATATGCTAATCCTATTGACACCTACTTAGATGCTCTACCATATCTGCGTTGGTAATTAGGCTAGTGCAGTCAGCAGCCATAGAAGTGTATTGGTTCCACTGTAGGTATAGGTCTTTTACCTGAGCCATAACAAAATAGAGAATGACCTCTATCATGACTTCAGGTATACCTGCCCCAATAATACCTACCTCAGCTATACTTACCCTAGTAACCTCATATAAAAAGTATATGGAATTTCTTTGGGGCATGAAAGAATTCGACCCAGACATAGAGTTTAGTGGGAGTCGAAAAGTTTGAGGAATATCAATGAATCTATATACTAAAAAAATCCGGGAAAGTCAGAAAAGATTGTTAGGACCTCTTTTAGCATTCAAATGAGCCAAAGACTGAAAGTACCAAAAAGTTAATAGGGCTCTGAAAGTAGGTATAGTAGAGAGTAAGCATGCAGTAGTTACTGGTATACCAATTAGGATGAAGAGAAATCAGTTCAGTGATGTATCATATAGTAAGTTCAAATAACTTATCTAAAAAACTTGAGAGATGATATTAGTTCGGAAGAAAGCATATATTTTATATAGTTGGTATAGGCTCTCCCAAGTACAATAAAGGTCTTATCTTGAGCTAGATAAAGGTGATAATATACCCACATATACAATTCTAGAAGATAATTTAAAGGAAATAGGAACAAAGTCAGTGAATGAGTTCAGCATTATTATTAGTAGTAAGTCAATTATATACAAAGCATACTTATAGTTTGAGGGCCCACAAGATGATACAATTGTAATTGCTAATAAGATTATACAAGAAATGGAAATAGCCAAAGAAGGTGCAATAGATTATTTAAGTGATATAGTTAAGGATATTAAACTAATAGGTATTTCTCCCTCCAGGAAGTATGATATATTATTTACTATAGTGTAGGACTCTGAAGATAAAAGTAATGGTTAAGTTCTAGAGGACGACCTTTCATTATCATCTGACAATGCGGTTAAGCTTAGTAATTCTAATAATGATGCTAAGCAATACTTAGTAAAAGATAGAGTAATCGAAACTCCATTATAGCTAGTATCAAAACTACGCTAAAAAAGCTTACTATATCTTAGTAGCGATTCACTCCCAGAACTTATCTTAAGTAACTTAGATAATGATGATTATATTGAGAAGGAAGAGTATATAGAGGGAAGTTGTTACAGAGGCCCTATTAATACTTATAGTACTCTAGTGACTAGAAAATAGGATGGACATACTTTTACTGCCACAATAATACTTATTCTACAACACAAAATAATATTCTATAGTAAAAAGTTCAATCTGCTTTTATCCTTCATGACAAATCTTATTTCGAAAAATAAAATAAATCTTTTCGTCAGTTAGAAATAAAGAAAACTAGACTTAGAACTTTGTAGGCTTCATGTACTCAAGGTGCTCTTGCTTTCGAATACTGTTAAATAGTAGAATCAGATTCAGCTGAGAACTACTCTCACTATTTATAATATATGGTAATAGTAGATATTCTTTGATAAAAAATTTTTGGAGGATACACACCTACCCGTCACTCTTCAAAATTTCTTTTTTAGTATTATGTCATCCATACCTTTATTAACGTAGTCATAATCTATGCTTATTATTATAGGTTACTAACCTAAATATAAAGAAGATTCCCATACCTATATATTTCATATACTGCATTTAAGGTGACTTATTTTATTAAAGAAGACTTAACTAAGATAACTAATTTCTATTTCCGATATAATACCAATTCTCGATACTATCGAATAAATACCCAACAGTATTATAACGTCATCTTATTTGAGCCTGCAGTAGTATTTTCTTAATAGTATTTAGTATCTATTGAAAATAATTTTCAACTGCTCATAACTCTATTAATCAAGACTCATAGCGTACAAATAGATTATCATCAGATAGGCGTCAATGCGTAGAAGATCATAGAATCTTAATTTATCTCGATAACTATATTATTCATGGAGTTATTATTAGTAATAGATAAATAATCTTGTAGATTTAATTTACCTTACTAAAGATCTTATAACTTCATAAATATTATTCCAATTATAAAATGGATTGCAGAAATGGAATCAAGGTGTTGAATAGGCCTAGATACAACTTTGAAATATTAAATTCAGAGAACTTTATATTTTAACCATATCTTTGGCCTTGGTCTAAAGTGTACTCTCTTATAATGTCACTGGACATACTTTGGTCTAAAGTATGCCCTCATGGCTTCATTATTTTATTTACTTTTACCGAGTTATTTTTCTAAAGTTTAGAGTAATAACTTCAGTTCAGGGTAATGCTAAGACTTTAGAGTAATAGCTAGTATATGTACATATAGTTAGCATATTGATCTAGGTATAACTATTGAACCATTGATTGGATACTTATGAAACTTAAACCGTAGCTCCCTCAAGGGTCTATGGGCGTGCCATAAGAGTCCTAACTATCTATGATGGTTATGTAGCACTCCAAGGTTTATACCCATTTTATATACTTATCTCTTATAGATAAATACTAGAAAAGCTTGCACTATACTGCTATTAGTATACCTAGAGTCCATATAGATATCTAGGGTCGTTTTATAGGAGCTCAGGTACTTATGGTAGGGCTGGATATCACCCCGTGATAGTTCCTCCCCCCTTAAGGTTCTTGTCTACAAGAACCTAATTGATTATGCAATTGAAATCAGTATTACTACTAATGATTATGGATAGGGCTTGAGAACCAGTCCTCATATACGACAGCCAAAACATAGCTGCGTACGTCTCATTGCACCCTTGGGGCAGAAAATGGTATAAGAAATATAGGTAGAAAAATAAAAAATATATAAAAGATAATTTAAACAACTTAAAGCCTAATAGGAAAAAAAGAAAAATCCTCATAAGATAACATCAGGGTCCCATGGCTTACGAGAATTATCCAGATGGAATTTTCGAACGATTTCGGAGTCTCTATCTCTCAAGTTCTCATATGGTTTCTATGTGTCATCATCAGGACTATAACCCTTCCAGGAAACTAAGTACATAACTCTTCCTTTCTGAAGCTCACTTATTTTAACCTTCTTAATCTGGTATTCCGATTCTTCAAGATCAACAGGAGGAGGTGTTGGCAAATATCTGCCAGCAATCGTATTAAGGTGGTAGGGTTCTAATAGACTGATGTGGAAGACAGAGTATATTTTACCTATGCTTGAAGGAAGTTCTATAGCATAAACGTAAGTACCCATGAGTCATTTGATTTTGAACTTCCCTCAAAGCTTGTAGTCAAGCTTTTTAGTTGAATGCCTAGTTTTAATATTTTTAGCATTAACCATAACCCAGTCTTCTACTTTGAATATCAGTTCCTTCCCTGCTATATTAAGATTGCAGTACTTTAATATATGAGCCTATACTACCTTCATGTTCTTTCTTATAGCCTCTCTCATTGTATCCAAGGTTTCGACCGTCTTAGCTGCCTCAGGGTTATTGGATTTAGTTGAGACCTCAGTTGGGTTCTGGAAGTTGTTCTCGAGGTGTTGGCTATATGTTGTATAAAAAGGAGTGCATTTAGTACTAGAGTAGACAATGTTATTATAATAGAACTTGGTAAACACAAGTAACTCAATCCAGTCATCCTAATCTCAACAGCAATACGTCCAAAGATAATGCTCCAAGATCTGGTTGACTTGTTTAGTTTGACCATTCTTTTGGTAGTAATATGCCGAGGACTTGTCTAACTCAATTCCGAACAACTGCATGACTTCCATTCAGAACGAACTTATGAATATCGAGTCCCTATCTGAAACGACTCTCTTTGGTAACCTATATAGTCTCCATACCTTCTTGACAAATATCCCAGCTAACTCTTTAGCTTTTCGGTTCTTCAAAGAAATGAAATGTACTATCTTAGTAAACCTATCAATAATAACTCAGATTTGATTATACCTCTTAACTAGAGGTAAATCAGTAATAAAATCTATTGAAATATATTCCCATAGCCTATAGGAGATTGGAAGAGGTACGAGCTTGCCATATTTCTTGTGATGTACTATCTTATTGCATTGGCAAGGATTACATATACAGACATAGTCGCAACCTAATCTTCTATATTCAGTCAATAGTAATTTCATTTTATTAGTTCAATAGTTTTGTCATGTCCAAAGTATTCTGCAACTTTAGCATTATAGCTCTAGAATGCCACCTTTAGCCTAAGTGAATTGTTGTCAGGAATATACAATGTCTTTTGTAGGTTACTATATCATCTTCTAAACCATGGTACTCAAGACTGAGATACTCTTTGCCAAACTTCAATGCATTCTGAATTCCTAACTACTTCTTATCTATGAGGCTAGACTCTAGAATTTCCTTTGACCAAGGTAATTCTTCAGTCTGTTAAGTCTTCACTACTATAATTTAGTGTGTTATTAGTTCCTCCTCACCCAAACCCAGTTGGAATTGATCAGGTTTAAACATTTGAATCTTGTGGTCCTTCTTCTCTCCTTTTTCTTCAAGATCAGGATCAACCTGATGAGAAAATATATTAGCCTTACTATTCTTATCACCTGGGCAGTAGATGATCCTAAAATTGAACTGGCTTAGTATTTCTGCCCACCTACCCTACCTTTGATTGAGTAACTTTATAGAATTAAAGTACTCGAGATTCTTGTAATCTATATGCACAATTATCTCCTTAGGGGCGCCCATTAAGAAGTATCTCCATTCCTGAAAGTAGTTGACAATTATAACTATTTTCTTATTGTGGATATTATAATTAAGTTCTGCTAGGATGAAGCGCTTTAAGTAGTAAGTGACTGAGTACTAATGACTATTTAGTTCCTTCTGAGATAGAATACTAGCTTTTGCCAAATCGAATGCATCTGTCTTGATCATCTTTGATCATTTAAGATGATAATAGCATAGTATCGGAAGTGTGGTAAACCTATATTTTAGCTCATCGAAGACTTTTTGACACTGCTATATCCAATTCCAAGGAACTCCATTATATATTAATATTTGAATTGAAAGAGCCAAACTACTAAAGCTTTTTATAAATCAGTGATAGAAATTAGCAAAACTAATAAACTTTTGTACTTCTTTGACATTCCGAAGCACTCACTATGTGAGGATGTCCTCAACTTTCTTCTAACCCATCTATATCCCTTTAGTGCTGACCTTAAATCCTATGAATTCTACCTTGAGGACATGGAAGATACACTTATCAATGTTGATACAAAGCTTATTTTCCATTAGCTTCTGCAATACCTGACAGACGAGTTCAATATATTCTTTTTTAGTCTGAGTATATATAAGGATATCATTAATATATATAATGATCCCTCAATCGATTTTCTCAAATAGAATATTATCAATGTATTATTAAAAGATAGACAGAGTATTAGTTAGCCTAAAAGGCATAACTGTATACTCGTAGAAACTATATCTGATCTTGAATACTATCTTCCACTCATCTCTGGCTACAATTCTTAATAAGTTAAACTCAAGTTTTAAGTTGAGTTTGGAAAAAACCTATGAAGTATCAACTTGTTCCATAATAGTGATTATGAGTAGCAGGGGATACTTATCTTTTTTAGTAATAGCATTGAGACCTCTATAATTTATGACTATTCAAAGCTTACCATTAGATTGTTTAGTAAAGAAAATAAGAGTACTATCACTACTTTTTCTTGGTATAATCTTGCTAGTTTAGAGCATCTCATCAAAGTATTCCTTAAGAAGCTCTAGTTTATTAGAAGAGAGGGGATACAACTTTCCTGACGGCGGACTTTTTCCTTCTTTTAACTCGATTGTTATGTCCTATGAACTATGAAAAGGAAGGGTAAATTGCATCTTCTTTCTAAAGATTTTTGCAAAATCCTTATACTGAGATAGCAATTAATCAGTAAGTTCCTCTAGGTTCTTACTTGCAGTTATTTTCATAATTTTGCAAATATCCCCATTTACAAACTTCTAATAATCCTATTCCATGATCTCAATAAGTTTGACATACTGAGTCTTTATAAGTACTTCATTAAAGTCAGTGAAATCGGTAATCTCCTTAACCTCCAATGCCCTCTTAAGCTTGAGCCTATAAAGAGTAGTGACTTATAGCTTATTACAATTGGCGATGATCTAATCTATTCCCAAAATAAGTGGAAGACTTAGTTTGAGGCATATAACTTCAGTTACTAAGTCAAGGGTTTTATTTCGCCCTGATCTTGTATTAGAGACTTTCATCTGTAGATTCCGGACCTGCACTGTACTAGACTTCTTAAGAATCGAGCCATTAGTACTCTTTAATCTCAGTCTTTTCTCCTTTTTAAGTCAAGGTAACATTATCTGTTCAACAAAATCAGAATCAAAAATTATGGCTTCTGTGCCAGTGTCAACTAAAGCATTAATAGAAAGTTCCCTTTTTATTCCTCCATATATCCAAGATAACTTAATAGAGATAAGAAACTTTAGCCCATCAGACTTTAATACCTTTGCAACTGATTTTTCTACCAAAAAGAGATCCTTAATTTTATCTAATAAAATATCTAGTACTACTACCTTTTATGGTCTTTTTTGGAGTTCGCCGATAAGAGGAGCTACCTTATTATCAGCTTTTCTTTTTGTCCTTTTTTTTGTATTTTGTAAAGAAAGAAAAGTAGAAGAAGACAAATTACAAGAAATAGAACTAATGAAAGTGAGGTCAATATCTATAGATTCCCTAATATATTTCTCTTTGCAACTACCAATAGAGATACCATTCTTTACAACACAAATAGAAAACCAATTAGGCGAGACTATCTGACCCGACATACAAGATGGCCCACATCCTTAACAGTCTGAATTTTCTCCATAGTCCAACTCATCATCACTGATGATCTTACTAAGAGAAACTTCAAGTAGTACTCATACAGTAGCCATAGTTGTCATCTTCTTTACTTCCTCCTTGGCCTTACCCTTTCTTTTCGACTCTGCTGAAGGTTTCCATCTAACTATATAGTTACCTATTATATGGTTTTTATTTCTATACTTGATATACTGTATATCCTTCTTCTGAGCCTGTAGCATAGTGTAGGTAACCGCGTTTTGACTAGGCTTCTTTTTCTTCTTAGAGGAAGTATTAGACTTATCTTTGGATTTAGTATTAAGCTTAGTTTTCGCCTTTTGCTTTGGCTTACAGATTTGGTTTTTGAGGTTCTCAGACTTCTTCTCTGTAGTTTTAGGAGTAGAGGCTGCCTCCTTTTTCATACTAGATACCTGTTCTTTTTAATAGAACTGGCTCTGTACATGTACCTCCCTAACTCTCTTGTACTCAACCTAAGACCTAGTATTACTGATTGCCTGAAAGCATATTTCTATGCTAGCTGGCATCTTGTCAAGAATATCCTTATTAGTACTGACTTGAACCATGTGTTCTCAAGTCCCAGGCTAAATAGCGCCAATCAGGTGCTTCAAGAGCTGTTCTTGTAGTAGCTTTGCTACTAACTAATAAACCCTGACCTAAGCGATAAAATCCTTTATCAACTCACCTTTCTTCTAGTACTTATTTTGAAAGGAGACCTTTGTGTCCTACTGCTCATGCTGATTTTGATGAGCATTAATGGATTCTTATTTAAAAATATTAAAAGTATTCCCTTTGACCTATTCGGAGTTAGTATCTAGAGTTCACTTATACTGGTTAGAATAGTACCAGGTGCTTGCTCCTTCAGTGAGTAGATCTACTACGAATAGGATCTTTTCACTATAGATAGAATATATCAGCAGTATATATTCGAAAGTGTAGTCTACCTTCATAAGGAATTCCTTTAGTTTACTTAAAGTTCTATCGAACTTTGAAGGTAAGAGGAGATTTTGGGATTTTTTCTTTTTAGAAAGAACCTTGGTCTTCTTAGTTGGTAGAGAAGGAGATGGTAGTAGTAGTAGTAGTAGTAGTGGTAGAGGTACGAGACTACCCACTAGGCCACTATGAATATTGTAGATAAAACTATCAGTATTGATTGATCGAATGCACTTGGTAAGGTTCGGTCGATTAAGTAGTTGCTCTTATAAGTCCTTGAGCTTATATTTGTAAGTTTGGATTAATCAGGAGAGAGCCTCTACTGATTCCCAATTTGTCTCATAACTTTGAATACGATCATCCTATTCTTGTTTAATTGCTTTCTATATCCAATCACTTATTTTTCTTACATCAGCCTTGATAGTATTGAACTTAGTTTTTGCTACATTGATGATTACTTCTATGTCCTAAGTGAGTTTGTCAGTTAGTCCTTTCCACTGCTTTTCCAACACCTTACCTATAGATATAGTTAGTTGCTCTACTGCATCCTATTGCCCTTCAGTTTGGCCTTTGAGGGCTACTACCTTCTCAGTTACCTACTGCCACAGTAAATTAAGGTCCTCATATATAGCTTTTATACTATCAAAAACTACCTTATAAGCTTCCTATGACTTGATTAAGAGATATACCTGAGCTTGTAGACCTCTGGTGAGGTCTGCTAGTTCGGCTCATTAGTAGTCAAACTCAGTAGCTCCGTCTCGAATAATATAAGCCAATAATTGGTCGTATTGTTCTTAGCTGATTGTGGGATTTGTGGCTCTTATGGGGCATGGTGGTGGATATTGTAGTTGTTATAAAGAGTTATTACTACTTATTCGACGAGTTGGTCATTAGGTTAGTTCCCATTGATATAACAGACCTGGCAAAAACCCTCCCAGGTATAATATCAGTTTATCTAGAGAGTATTGGGACTACTGTCTAGAAGATTCTACTCATTGAGATAGGATATCTTCTATAGGCATATCTTAAGATTCATCTTCCATATTAGTCACTAATCGTAGAAGGTTGTATAGACATTATGTGATAGCATGAGGTATAATATATGGGAGAGTGAGGGATTGGTAAAGCTGGTGAGGCTCTCTTGGTGTCTAGAAATTAGACATGATTTATTCGAGTATATTGATGATAAATAAGACAAGAATTACTTATCTATAAAGTAATATCATAGGGGCCTTATTAACCCTTATAGTACTTTTGCAACTAGAAAATAGGATGGCCATACTTCTACTGCCATAATGATACTTATTCTGCAATATAGAATAATATCCTATAGTATAAAATTTAATCCACTTTAATCCTTCATAACAGATCTTATTTTGAAATACAAAATAAATCTTTTCATTGGTCAGGAATAAAGAAAACTAGACTTAAAATATTGTAAGCTTTATATACTCAAGGTACTCTTACTTTCAAATACTCTTGATAGTAGAATCAGATTAAACTGAGAACTATTCTCACTATTTATAATATATAGTAATGGTAGATATTCTTTGATAAAATATTGTTGGAAGATATACACCTACTCATAACTCTTCAAAATTTCTTCCTAAGTATAATGCCATCCACACCTTTATTAACACAGTCATAATATGTGTTTATTATCATAGGTTACTAGCCCAAATATAGACAAGATTCCTATACCTACATATTTCATATACTTTGCTTAAGACAACTTATCCCATTAAAGAATACTTAGCTGAGATAACTAATTTCTATATCTGATATAACACTAATCCCCAATACTATCGAATAAATACCTAACAGTATCATAGTGTCATCTTATTTGAGCTTATAATAGTATTTTCTTAATAGTATCTAATATCTATTAAAAATAATTTTCAACTGCTCATAATTCTATTAATAAAGACTCATGGGATACAAATAGATTATTATCGGATAGGTATCAATGTATAGAAGATCATAGAATCTTAATTTATCTCGATACCTATATTATTCATGGAGTTGTTATCAGTAATATATAAATATCCTCGTGGATTTAATTCACTTTACTAAAGATTTTATAACTCCATAAGTATTACTCCGATCATAAAATGGATTATAGAAATGGAATTAGGACGATAAATAAGCTTAGATACAACTTTGAAATATTAAATTTAGAGAACTTTATATTTCAACCATATCTTTAGATTTAGCCTAGAGTATACTCTCTTATAATATCACTGGGTACACTTTGGTCTAAAGTATGCTATCATGGCTTCATTATTTTATTTATTTTTACTGAGTTATTTTCCTAGAATTTAGGGTAATAACTTCAGTTCAGGGTAACGCCAAGACTTCAGAGTAATAGCTAGTATATATTTATATAGTCAGTGTATTGATCTAGATATAACTATTGAATCATTAATTGAATACTTATGAAACTTAAACCATAGCTCCCTTAAGGGTCTATGGGCGTGCCATAAGGGTCTTAACTATCTATAATAGTTATGTACTACTCCAAGGTTCATACCCATTTTATATATTTATCTCTTATAGATAAGCACTAGCAAA
>WHUY01000207.1:0-38094 GCA_015179035.1 Tirmania nivea
CGGTAGATAGGACTGAATTCGGAGGTGTCTGCATTCGGTGATACAGCGACCGCTGAATATTGCTGAGCCTAGACCTCCGTGGAGGAGGTAATATTGTCACCACTGGATATCACTGAATTAGGGATTATATTAATCGGTGCATACTGTTGGGCTAGAGCAGGCTGAATTAGGTAATATAGCAAGTGTAATTGGAATAGAGGCATGCACGTAACTGATAACTAAGCATTTTAGTATGGTTATGAGTCAATACAATTGTGCTAGAAACTAAACCTCTGAGTATGGGTATAGTTATAGCTACAAGTTAAGGAAAAAAAAAACTATTTAAATCAAATAAATAATATAAAAATAATCTAAGAAAAACAAAGAAAAACAAATATAATAAATAAAAGAAATAAAGTTAATAAAACAAATAGAACAAATAGAAGAAATAAAATAAATATAATAAATAAATAAAATAAAATAAATAAATAAAATAAATAAAATAAATAAAATAAAAGAAATAAATAAAATAAATAAAAGTAAAAATAAAAATAAAAATAAAAACAAAAGTAAAATAAAAAAAAACTATGAAAATAAAAATAAAAATATAAGTAAATATAAAAATAAAAACTAAAAATAAAAGTAATAAAAATAGTTATAATCAAAATGAAAATAAAAATTAAAATAAAAATAAAATCAAAAAAAATAGTTATAATAATAATAAAAATAGTAATAATAAATAACATAAAAGTAAAATTATAAATAAGAATAAATATTAAAAAAAAAGATAAATTAAAATAATAATTAAAGTAAAAATAAAAAGTAATAAAAAAAATAAAAATAAAAAAAATATTAATAATAAAAATAAAAATAGAAATAATAATTAAATTAATAATAAAAATCAAAATAATAGTACATATAAAAATAATAATAGTCTATATAGTGGAAGGTTAGGGTTAAAATAGTGATTTTACAGCTGTTGGTACGTAGCGCATCTGGCTCGATTTCGGTCGCAGGTTTCAACGCCGGCCAACAACCATAACCACATATCGATTATTTTAGCTATCACATTCAAATACAAGATACACATACGCTCTTGCTGAATATCACCAAAAAATTATCTACTTACTTCCAAGTTGTAGAGTTTTTGTCCGTACAAGTTGGTGGGTTTTCCACGCTAGTATTATGTTGAGACTTGGCAAATGTGGTCAAATCGTAGTATAGGAGTATTTCTCAGAACAATTTCTGTCGAGTATTTTTATTGAGTACATACAAATTATACTAGGTAATGTACCCCTGCAAGACTATGCTTCAATCTACTGCGTAAGTATCAGAATATCATCTACTATTTTAGTCAGTAATTTCAGTCGTAGCCAGCTCTGCCAATAACGAAAATACCAACTCTACGGACTAGCTCTATATCTAACTAAATAGCCAGCCAAATAGCCGGCTCCACCAACAGTGAAAATACTAACTAAATAGCCAGCTCCATCGACAGCAAAAATACCAGCCCTACTAACTAGCTCTATATCCAGCCAAATAGCCAGTTAAATAACCAGCTCTACCGACAGCGAAAATACCAGCTCTAGTGCACACAACCCCCCATCGATTATTTTAGCTATGATATCCAAATGAAAGATAAGTGTGCACTCTTACTATTTATTGAAAAAAAATAGTTTTGTTCTAACTAAGTTATTGTTTAGTATTAATACTAAGTATATGCTGACAAATGTTAGCTACAGGCATATTTCTGAGAACTATTTCTGCCGTGTTGTGGGGGCGCTAGGACAATAGCTGCAGCGAATGATAGGACTGTGCAACAACTACTGTGGAGGAGGAACTGGGAGGTAAGGAATAGCCACTATAGGGTAAAGGGTTCTACGTTAGCATACTATAATAATAGCATATTTCGTAGAACAAGTTTCTTTGTCTATTTCTTTTTTTATATTGATTTGTTTGCATAGTCTATTTTGAATTGCTTTATTTTATTATTTATTATGACTCTATGGTTTGTAATAGTCTTGTTTCCAATCGTTTCGGTTTCTACACAAAAAGTTCCTGTTGTTTTCGCAGTCTGTTTTAACTTGCTTTGTTTTCTTGTTTATTCTAGTTCTGTTATGAAAACATTTCCAACCACTACACTCCTCTACGAATATTCCATTATTAATTTACTTCTATTTTTTTTCACAATCGTTTCACACTTGCCCTTCCCCCAAACCCAACTATCTAGTTTGTGAAAGTCTATCATTTCGCAGTTCGTTTTCTTTGTGATTGCTTTGTAAGAAGTAAAGGTATCAGGTAGAAGATTCCCAAGGGATGGGTATGGATTCTGAAGAAGGAAGGGAATTGTATTTAAAAGCAACGTTTCTCCATAGTTTTACTGTTAGGGAGTACCCAGGACCGATTCTTTGATAGAATGCAAGTACAATAAAAAGAAAAGATATAACAGGCGCACCTTTTTTTCACAACCACAATGACATTCTCTGCCCCTTTCGCAGTCGTAATCCCAAAGAATGCCAAAGTTGTTGAAGCTACTCCAATCAACCCTAAAAATACCTCCAAGACCAACTGGCCATGGCAACAAACCCCCTCGAGCGAGCTCAAGCTCTATTACAATGCCAACTCAATGTGGGGAAATTGACTACTAGAACAAATGCTATCATTGCCATTACCCAGGACGTAATAGAAAAGAAGCGAGCTGGGAAAAACTAGGGGTTAATAAAGGAAAAAATGTGGCAGAAAATCCACTACGTATCTATCATCAGACCTACCATTGAGTAACATGCGCAGTCAGATGGCAGAAAACAACGTTTCCTGAAGCGAATTAAGGAAGAATGGGGAATGGAGATCTCAGTTCAACCCTGAGGGTCTTCTGCTCCCCTCATACCTGTCCGAACACATGTTGGCATCAATGCGGAGAATTTCGATGATAAGAGGAGGGACCCTGCACGAGGCTAGAAGGATTTTGGGGAGTATTATCAAAAAAAGGGTATCGAGAAGGGGAGCTGGAAGACGTGCGACGACAACGGCTACTGCTGGGGACTGCCTCCTGACAGAAGAAAATATGTCCAAACAACTTCAAGCTCCTCCCACAAGCAAGCGGACGATCGATTCCCCAGCCGACACGGAAGAGCAAGACTCGAAAAAGACACGGATAGACAATACCCCCTCCAACAGCAGCAGCGACAGCCCCAGCGATAACTTAGGGGTAACCCTAACCCTAACGTTACTGTGCTCGCCGTCGTACGTATTCTTAGTTGCCTACCCATAGCAAAATACCTTGTAGGTTAAATAATAAGAGTGATTGCTCTTGTGGCGAGACCTGGATAGAATAGTAGCGGTTGCACTGCTCTCTCTCAGCGTATTTCTATCGAGTATATATAAATTGTGCTATGCAATATACTCTGTCAATACAACGTATAAATCTGATGTATATATTTGAGAATATATTCTAACAAATTCTCCCTATTGTCCTTGTAATAAGTATGATAGGCAAGTGCCATAGGTAAGTACCAAGCTAAAGAGGGAGTATCCTCAGTCTCTATCATATATAGTAAAGACTCTTATTACACTGGGAGTAGGGCTGGGACTTGGCATGAGACTATTCAGAATGTGTACCAACTAGCAAGTTAAGCAGAGATTAAGTTATATAACCTAGTCCACGAACTAGTAAGGTTATGAAATATCTAGCTGCATAAGTGAGGTTAGAACAGACAAGATTCTACAATGTTTACATTTATAAGAATACTTTGCAAGTGATAACTTCTATATACATGCAGTTTGGAGGTTCTTATTAGCCTGTATCTGCATCCATATGAGCTTGCAATTAGGGGTCTTTACTAGCCAGGATATCCGCGTCCAAATAAGCCTACAATATGGGGGGTCCATATTAGCCTAGATATCCGCGTCCATATGAGCTTGGAATTCGGGTGCCAACAACCTCAAGATAGTTAAGCCTATTAGGGAATATACAGGGAGTCTAGCGCATTGTAAGAGCTGAGATCGCTGTGGGGGGAATGGTATTTTCACGTGAACTGAGTTTAGTCATTTTATACATTTTGGGTTAATTTTATGCTTATGCGCAGTTATGCTTGTATGCGAGTTGTTCATTTATAGGACCCGCGAGAGTTGTGCCAGTTTTGGCACTACTATCATGTGAGAAAGGGTCTTCGTGATATGTAGTGATCTTTGCACTTTGGACCAGCGAGAGTCGTGCCAGTTCTGGCACGACTGTCAACTATTATATGGGTCTTACACGCGGCTTAGTTACGGTTCTCGGCAGAAAAGTTCCGACAGGAAAGTTCTAGCAGGTTCGAGAGTTGTCTAGGTGTTCGCCGACTGATCTAGATGTTCGCCGACTATCGTCAGTCTGACAAAACGGATATGGGACCCGCGAGAGTTGTGCCAGTATCGGCACGACTGTCAGTTTGGCAGAAGGTCTTAGTGCTATTCGTTTGTTTAAAAGTGCTTCGTATGTTATTGTTGAAAAGGGAATTTGCAGACTTCAGCTTGAATGAAAATGCTTTGTACGTATTGGCACGTACATATGATTGAGATATAGAATATTACGGTTTTTATCTTCTTCACATATCGTCGACTCTGTTATTGTTCTCTACTTCTCGCTCTTGCTAGTCTTCACACCGGTCATACAGTATATGTCCTCTCCGTTAGGTTAGGAATACCTTCATATCGCTATGCTGAGATCGCTATGTATTCTATCTCAAGCGCTGGTACCTATAAGTATTTATTAGACATTAGACTCACCTATTATGAGCTTGTTTTAGTACTTGCTAGTACGTGAAATAATTAGTAAAAGTAGCTATTCTTATTAGGGAAAATCTCTAAGCTAGTAATACGTGGCCAGTAACGTAGTCATGGAGTAGTGAGCCTGTCTGGGAAGCGAGCTACGCAGACAATACAAGTTAACAATTTTAGGCTTAGAGCTCGCTTTTGCTACTCCATTGCCTACATTAGGTATCATACTGTTGTATCTCTAGAAATACACTCATGTGAGTAGTACCTGCAATGCAACAATACGTAGACAAGTAGTGTATATAGATTGTAGACGTTACTGATGCTAGTGAATTTGTCTAGATAATTTTCCTTCCCTAGTAGTAGATTTTGTCAAGAGCAGGCAGAGCTCCCACAGATAACAATCTGGCAGGAAGGTAAGACAGTAATCTACTTTTAAGACAGCGCCAGTCAGTTGGGTAGCTAGATGCGACATCAGGGGGTGGTGCGGGAAATCCGTATTTCTAAGGTGTGGCTGCCTGAGACTTTAAGAGGGACTTAGAAATTTCCTCTTCTTCTGTCTACCCAACCCACCAAATAATACGTATTGATCTATTGAGGTCTCAAGCCAGCTACCTTAGCTAGTTTTATGAGTTGTCAGAGGAAATATATATAAGGAAATACAGGCTTATTGCGATCAATATGTACTCCTCAATATATGGTGAGCAGACTTCAATACATACGTACCAATATACTGTCCTTTCTAACTTGTTAGGTTAGGTGCAGATTAATATATAAGCAAATTCGGTGCAAATGACTAGCTGAAGGAGAAGTAGGGCAATTGATTAGGCCATAGGGTAGAGTGGTCAATAATATACTATAAAATTATATACAAACTATATCAATACTCGTCTTGACCTCAACTACATTTGGCCTGATTACTCCTAGCCTAGACTAGATAACTACTCCATCTTATCGACCTATCAATTATTGTGATGACTTGTTGTATTTTTACCCATTGTATTTGATAGTTCAACAGTAGGTATTATTTGTATATTATAAGTACTATAGTACCAGCGAATTGCCTACTTTAAAGTTTGTTATAATTCTTTGGCTTTTATGTTTCACAACATAACCAATTTCTTGCTATAGGATTTTGTTTTAGGTTTTCTCTACCTTTACCTCATTCATACTACCTATTATGAGTGATAGTGAAAATAGTATGGGTCGGCGTCGAGCAGGCCGCCCACCAAAGTATAGGACAGCCAAAGAACGTTTAGTCCAGCGGAGAAAACAACAAGTAGATTACTGGCATAGGAAGCAACTATATAAAAAAGTATGAATCTGTCCTCATTCAAGATATGAAAAGAGGACTAACACACAATAGGTAGAACAGGATGCTAGTAGTTTACATACGAGAGAAGCAACAGCAGCTGAAGCAATAGCAGATATACTTGCCGAGGGGTCTATATCTAATAGTAAGTTTATACATACCAATAAGTAATCTTGTTTTAATAATATATTAGATGAGCTCCAGGAGCAGCAGTATGACCAATAGCAGAACCAGCAGCAGGACAAGGAGCAGGAGCCAAGTGGAGCTTACGCCAGTTGAACTTGATATACTTATTGATCCAGCACCACAAAATCCATCACAGTGGAATTCACCTCTAGTACCAATCTTTGGTATAGAAGCTGTACATAGAGACTTAAATATGGACTCCCTAAGTGGATAATATTTTAAATCTATCTGATCATCCAAATAGTCATTATTCAGGTTCAGATGATGGTAAAGATCTATCTGGAAATAAGAACTATTCACGAGTCACAGTCTAGATTACAGTCTAGGTCTCAGTCTCAGCCCAAGTTACAGTTCTCGGCTGCCACCTCTACTGCGACTATGTCTAATACTGGGTCTGCCACTGCTACTGCATCCACTGCTACTATCTCCGCTACTCTCTCTATATCTGCTACTCTTTCTGTATCCGCCACTTCTTCTACAGCCACCTCTATCTCTACTACTGCCTCTACCTCTACTGCTGCCTCCACCTCTATTACTACAACTGCTACTACTCCTGGTGCAGCCGCTGCCTCTGCTACACATACGGCTACCTTCGCAGTACCTGCTGCCTGCGCACAAGGCACTATTGTAGATTTTCTAATTGAACAACTCCTCAATTATAACTGCTGCTGTGAGACACAACTAGATATACCTAAAAATACCAAGAGTTTGTCACAAATTGCTGTCATAGTACAAGAGCATTTGGGTTATCTAGAACTATTGGAGTCAGGTACTATGCTATCAGAAGCAAATATGGATATTCCGGTAAAATCTTGTGAGGAAATTTTTGAAGGAAAATTTCCGATCACTGATAAACCCATATTAATAAGCAGTGATAGTAGTGAAGAGGACGAAAATGAGTATGAAAGTAAGGATAAAAATAGGGAGAAATTGGAAGCTAAAAGTACTTTGTATTATTCAGCTTCTAATTGGGAAAATCCCATAGATATTGAAGAAGATACTATCAATAGCTTAGATATTGATAGCTTTCTCGCAATTTCAAATACATTAGCTTTCGCTAAACTTGGTCTCAAGGTAAATAGGTTCTTCATTCTCTTAGAACTATATACTAAATATAGACTAGATTTGTTTCTACCCTTCTCGATTACAAAATCTATAAAATAATATTCACTTATTTTGTCGTATTCGTCCTCGCTTAGAAAATCCAAATCATGAAGCTCGGCCTACTGTGGTCCCATACCATAAAGTCCCTAATACATATTTGGGAAATGTTTGTAGGTTCGAAGAATGTACTATCTATATCTTCTTCCCTCATCTGTATTATGAGGGCCGTCCTACCAACTACCTAATGGATGATCAGATGATGAGATTTTTTAATTTACTATTAAAAACTATCACTGATTGTGGGTATTATAATTCAGCATATATACAACATTTACTTCTGTCAGTCCAGCATGCTAAAGAAGCATCTTACGCCAAGTTTCGGGAAACTGGCTTAAGCTTTACGGAAGAAATTGGCAGGCAACAATCTCTACACTACTATCTCCCACTATCCGGACTAGCTGAGGTATTAACTAGACTTAGAGCCGCAATTGTAGATAGTGAAAGCTTTAATTTAGCAGATTTTATTTTTCTGATCAGCAGTAAAAACTTAAAGACAATGTTTAGGTCAAGCACACCTCAAGATCTCTTTGAACAATTTCAAAGCAGATGTGCAGCGGTCTTTGATTTCCAACATTTAAGCCCATCTAGCACCTAGGTGGACCTTAGGAAAGAAACTGTTTACGCTGCGTACTTTCAAGACGCGCCTCCTGACATGGAATTGTCTGATAATAAGAGGCAAACAGCGAAAGTGCTTATAATGGTTCTGCTGCAGGATGACATTTGAGTGCTAAGATGTCTCCTACATACCTTATGGTGGAGGTCTTGTCTAACTAGCATCTATAATAAGTTTAGAATGAATGTACCTTGCAATGGTATCAAAGCAGAGTTCTACGACTGGGCACTAATAGGAGATATTTGCAATATGACTCTAGAGCCAGGAAAGAGACACCCACTACTGGTATGCAGGCTTGGTATACTCTCAGTTTTACTCATTAACTAAAGAAATCTTCGATATGGCCAAAACATACCCTTGGGATAATCATAGCCTAGAGGGTTTAGCTATTAATCGAAGCCTTCATGAAATATGGGATCGCGCAAGGGCTTTTCAGGGGAAAGACTTGGAGTACTAGAAAAGCACAGCAGGCATATATTGCTAGAAAGATGAGGATTTCTGAAGCTTTGAGATATACTAGACTCAGGTCATATAGTACTTGAGAAGAGCATCGGCTTTCAATGACTCTATTCTTAGAAATTGGCAAATGACTAGAAGCACGTCATATTGCCAATCTACCAATTGAACTTCATCCTACTCATCTTCCCTTCTATTCAGCTCCAACAACTTCGATAGTTGATTATCTACGAGCCAATATAGTTAAGTTTGCATTTGGCTTTAAATACTCCTTAATCAAAGATGGCAAGAAAGTTATATCTCCGGAATCATCTCAAATGGCTTTAATATTTTTCACATTTTTGCGAGTATGTTATCAAGACTATCCATTGAGGTGGCATAGTTACCTTTGGATTGATATTGGTAAGGAGAAGGAGATGGAAGATATAGAAGACCTTGCGGAGCTAGATCTTCAAGATCCACTATAGGGTATGGGTTTAAAGAATACAATCAAAAACTTTAGCTATGGTTTTTTTGTCCCCAATAAAGTTTTATAGGAGGCATGGAAATTTCATTCTCATCTTACAAAGAAAATACTTTTTGGTGTTTGGCAGCTTCATAAGCTATATCCCAAATCCTATCAAAAGATTGCGTCTGCTTCTGCCTTTGATGGGGATTGCCATAAACTTTTCAGCTAGCTTGCAAAACAATATCCTATTGATACTGATGGTCGAAGAACTTCTCAAGCTTTACAGAAGATATGGAAGTGGACTGTCGAAAATCTAGTTTGGGAGTTCCAAAAGAAAGTACTAGCTACGTGTCAGACAGATATGAATGCAGAAGCAATCCTGAAAAACGGATGGTGGCCTATGGATCTGTACTTTTCTATTGGTGGATTAGATCCTATTATGAAAACTGATATCCAATTGGTATAGGCAATTTCGAATGGACGAGACAAGCCAAAAACCCCATTGGAAAGACTCCGACACTTATGGGAATTTGATGATAGGATGAAACAGCAATCCTGGGATAAGAAATCCTACAAGTTAACATATCAAAAGATAGTTTTGTTATGGAATACACATATGGAATCTCATGGCTAGCTATGGTGTCATGAAGAATTTTATAAATTCTTTATTCAGCGATGCCTAGTTTGGCCAAATATGACAACAGGAAAATAGTTTTCAATCAAGCAGTCTTCTAGAGTTTGGCATACCCTTGATTCCAATATACTCATAAACTCTCCCAATAGGTGGCGAACATCAGTTTCATCCTTATCCTATTTAGAACATCAACCTCTTCAAGTCTCTTCACTATGGGTTGGTCAAACTTCTAAAAAGGTATTTGAATATATAGAGGCCCAGGGCAAATGGCGGTGGCGGGACCTTCGGGAACTATACGATTGGAAGTGGGGTAATTCTAATACTTCACTACTTTGCTCAAGTGATCATGGAAATGATGACTCAATTGCTGAACCCAAAGTTGATCTTTATTGGAAGTGATAGACTTGGGTCTCTTCCATAAACTTAGTTCTTGTTAAAATTTTGTTTCTATTTTTAATTTTCTTTGTATTTCAGTATTGGGGTTTTTTTTTTTTTTTTTAATTCAATACTCACGTGCAGTATGACCATAGCGAAGGTAACAGTATTGAGTTGCTTCTTGTTTTCCTTATAGTCTTTATTTTTGGACTTTTATTTTTATTTTTTTCCTTTTGGTCTGACTGACCTACTATACTATAGCATTAAGGGTGCTATTACTGTTACTTCTTGACTGAAATATAATGGTTCCTTGAGGGTATAAGTTATTACTGGAATAGTAATATTCTTGATCTATATAATGTCTACATACATATAGTCAAGCTAGCCAGAAATTATATGGCCACAATTCTATTTTACTTTCCTAATATAACTTTTTTTTTTTTTTTTTTTTCAAAATCTTCCAATGTAACTCCCCCAGTTGCCCCATTCCCTCATGTTCTCTCATATTCCCTCATATTCCCTCATCTTTAAAGACTCTTCCTCTTCCTCCACCTAGTCTATTCGCAACCTTCCTTATCTTGCTCTCTTCTCTTTTCAGCATTCACACCTTCCTATCATCTGCCTACTCCTACGTACTCCACCTCCTTCGTAACTATTCTCCTACTAGATAAACCAATGCTATATGTTTCCCGGTCTCCAACCCGAACCCCAGACACTCGGCATATGTAGGATCCTCGTACGGGTCCAACCTATACCTCCACCAACCTAGCCTCCCTTTCCCAGTCCGGCATTGGATTAATTATAAAGTGCTTTCCTGTTCCACTTAAGCACCCTTCCCCTAACTCAAATGGATATTCTATAGTATGAATGCATAAGAGCATGGTGAAGAGTGAGTATACTCACTCTCCAAGTAGGGAGCTAGCAAGACACTAGAGGGCTTAGTAGCACCTTTAAGGAATAGTAGCCAATTGATTCGACTACATCTGATTAGTGTAATTCTTGGCCCGTATAGTTTCTGCCAAGTACGTCATGGCCGCAAAGCATGGGGGTAAAGTTTAGCATTAACATTAAAACACTATGCAAAAGGAGAAAATTCATAAACAAAAAAAGAACAAGAAAAAAAATGAACAAGGCTATACCTAAAAAGAAAAAGATTAAAAGCCGTGTAAAGAAACCTATATTATACTCTAGCTGCTTACTCAATCTCCACCTGATGCTCCTCCACATTCTGTTGCATTATGCTCCTCCACACTCTCTAAAGCATTCTTATCTACCGCACTCTCATCTGCCGCACCCTCATCTACAGCATTCTCATCCACGGCATTCTTATTTTCCATATTCTTATCAGAATTCTCATTGGTATTCTCATCTGCATTCTTATCTGCATTAGCATTCTCTGCCACATTGCCATTCTGCTCCTCATCGGCATTCTGCTCCTCATCGGTATGCTCATCCTCATCCGCATTCTCCTCATCAGCATTTTCCTCATTGGTATTCTCCTCATCCACATTCTCATCCTCATCCACATTCTCATTCTCATCTACATTCTCATCTACAGTAACTATAACAATTTTAATGAGAGTTCAAGAAGTAGGAGACGTGAGTATAAGTTTTACATACCTTCTTGAATTTGCATAGCAGGTGGAGGTCCTGCTAACATGTATAAAAGGAATTGAAGCCTTGCAAGGATCTGCTCTCGTGAGATAGGAACTTCATTATCGGAACCATTAGCAAGTAAGGTAGTAACCGCTCGGGCAGCAATTTCTACATTTTCCCGAGTTTTTTCATCCTTATCATCCTGTGTCTTCTGAATAGTATTTATATTATTCTTCACCACAGCTGAATTGAATTCCGTGAGTGAAAAGTCCAAGAAATAACTGGGGGAATTGGAAGAGGAAAAAGAGTGTTTTGCGGCCTGTCGTCTTGTAGATGGCTGATAACTTGGATCAATTGGTATCCGTGTCCTAGCAGTATTGGTTGGTTTCCTTCGCTGCTGCGTGGAAGGAACTACAACATTTGCAAGGATAATCCGCTTGCGGGGAGGAGAGTGGTTAATAACGGTAGCTTCACCTTTATTATAGCCGGCAGCTTCATCTTCATCATGGCCAGCAGGACTCTCTATAAGTATATTTGAATTCTCAGTATTAGCATACAATTTGCACTAATATGTTATATGAGGTATACAAAAACTTACCTCTATCAACAGCAGTAGCTTGAGCTATAGTATCACTAAGATGTGGTTGTGTAGCTTGGTTGAAATATGCCGTTAGGTGTATTAAATCAACTCGCTACAATAGCTTTGACTTTGATGTTTGCTTAGAGTAGCTTCTCCTAGCAATTATCTCCTGGGTACGCTCAAAGAGAATTTGGGGATCAACTCCCTTGCCCGCACCATCTGTGAAGCGAGCCAAATGCCAAAGTAAACCTTCATTCGGATCATCTGGCAACAAGCCCTCAAAACGTGCCTCCCAACCCTCACCCCATGCGTGCTTCAAACGTATTCTATGATTATCCTTCTTCTTCTCCACAGCCAAGTAGCAGATATTTAGCTCTGATATGCTTTTATACTGGACTCTCGCCGTGAAGGAAGCTTGGGTAAGACCCATACTGATATAATCGCTCTCTATCAAGCAGTCTAGAAAGTTTATGTGAATAGCAGCAATACTACTCAATGTTTCGTCAGCACTAAGTAGCCGCTCTGATAATCCCTCATAATATTCTGCTCGGTGCGTATATGGCAGTCCCTCAATATGCTCCTTGTATAGACAGAATCACTCGCCATAGTCCATAGCTTGTTCCAGAGTCTCAAGCGCATGACCTAATAAAATGGATATTTGCGCGCTTGGATTGTTGTCTTATTGGAGGAGCGTAAACAAGCAAATAGATATATAACTATCAAATTAATGGGCAATACTTACCCAAAGAAACAGATTCAGCCTCTTTATCCTCCCGCGATGTGATTGGTAGTATTCCTATGTCTGTCATTGTAGATTGGATAGGATTATCTGGCAGCATAAATTCAATTGAATTAGCATGGTTTGTTAAGCTCAAATCTTTGGAGAGAGTACTTTGTATTGCCGGGGGGTCAGAAAGGAAGGGACGGGTGCTTCCCATGGTAGATTGCAGTGTGAGAGAAAGGGAGACAGATGGAGACGGATGGAGACAGATGGAGACGGATGGAGACTGATAGAGACAGATGGAGAGGAGGGGGGAGGACAGAGGAAGCAGAGATAGAGGGAGGAGATGAGGGAGATGGAGAGAGCAGGGGGAGGAACTTGACTCAGAAAGTTCAAAGTCAAGTGCCAAGCCAAGAGTCAGTATCCTCAGTCTCTGCAACTCGTGCTTGGCAATTTGGATTTGTGTTTTTTTTTTTTTTTTTTTTAAATACTTGTTACTCTTATACAGCCCTTGAATATACGTTGTTGCTTTTGGAACACGAGGTTCTCTAAAGGTCCTACCAGAGTCCCATGTTCATTTAATAGTATTATGTCAATGGAATTTTATTAAATATATATCAAGGAGCGCCCCAAGGGGGGGGCCACCTTGGTAACAGCTATATAGACTCTAGTTATTCTGAGAATCCTCAAATATATCATGGTAGGAATACTAACCCCCTGGCTCCAAAGGTTAACAACGTTATTCCACCAGACTACCACCTGGTTCACCATCCTCTCCAGTCTATGATCTGGCACTGGAGCGCCTGGCAGGCGCTGGTTCCATCATTAATATTTGGCAGTCATGAAAATAGTTAAAGAGAACCTACGAAGTTGGGGTCTTGAATTTCTTCAAGACACTCTAGGAGCTACAGCACAAAAGTAACGGTTGCCTCTTGCAACACGTACTCTAGTTGGTCGATAACGTATGGCATCTGACAAATGTTAGCTCGTACTTCCCTGAGTGGGAATAAAACTATGCTGACTTTATGGTCGGCAGGAGTAGGTTATACTAGTTTATGTTATAATAATGAAAGTGGAGAAGGGGCATTACCTAGTGTTTAAGTAGTCAACTCAGGTTGTCAAGGTTTGTGAATCATCAGGTAAGATAGCAGCTTCATAATAATACTATGGAAGACCATATTGTTCCAAGGGAGTTCTGGAATATGAATGGAATTTACTTGATTCGGCTGGCGCAGGGCGACTTCCTTTGAATGACCTGTTTGGCAGGCCCAAAGAATCTGTAGAGGACATGGAAGATGATGATACTAGAACGGTTATTCCAGATTTCTTTCGCTAATGTTTGTTCAATGTTGTAGAATTTGGTAGTTGTCTCTTATTTGTCTTGATTCTACGCTCTTCTTTTTCTGGCTTTATCTGTCACAGAGTTCAGGCCCAGTTATTGATACTCGCTCCAATTTTGTTTACGTTGCCATCCAGTCCCATCTCCTTTATTTCCCAATCAAAAAGTTCAAGCAATTTCCTTAGGGTTCTGTGAGTATAGATCTGGTATTTCTAACCTTCTGCAGACTTTGAAATTCTAGAAATCTCTCAACTCAGGCTTGCTCGCCTGCGAGAGTAGCAATTCACTTAGCCTGGTAGTGCAAAATCACCTGGCCCAAGATTTCCAGAGAAATGCACCTATTGTGAGGGCTTAACTGGATTTCACTCATTTGGGAAAGTATTTACGGAGCTTTGAAATGTCTGGGTATTGACGCGGGCTTCTATATTGCTAAAATACCTGACGCAGCAAGTTTCCATACTGGCCTCATATCCTGTATCTTCACCTCTTTTCTTGCCACGCGAGTTTCTAAGATCAACCATACCAACTCCCACAGTCTGCCCCTAGCGTACTGACTTACTATGTCACTGGCTACTTGAGAATCCTCAACTGCGTCAGGCATCCTCAACCGTGTCAGGTTCGTCACCATTTCTTGTGTCGTCCTTCAACTTCTCAAAATAAATGGCAATGTCGCTTGGCCTGTGTGCAAGCCAACCCAGGCATATGCGCCCTAGGCTTGCTCAACCCAGGCTCGCTGGGCTGCGAGCGTCAAAATGGCTTGGCGGCGCGAACCCAGTTGGTAAAGTATTTACCGACCTGGGTCGGGAAATCCACATGCGCTAGCCAATCCAGGCACATGAGGCTTACTCAACCCAGGCTCGCTGGCCTGTGAGCATCAAAATTACTTGGGGGCGAGAACCTAGTTGGGAAAGTATTTACTAACCTGGGTCAGGATATTCACATTGCGACGCAGGCCAACGAGCCTGGGTTGCGCAAGCCTGGAGCGCATGCGCCTGGATTGGCTAGCGCAATTCACTTAGCCTAGCTGTGTAAAATCAATTGGTCCAATCTTTCCAGATAAATCTGCTAAAACTTGACCTGCATTGCAGCAGTAACTAAGCCAAAGGTAGTATCAACATCAATAATCTGGTGAGCACTGGCCTCTCATATAGTATGATGCCGTTACGCGTCAAGATACCCCTATTCTAGCCCCTATACAACATCCCCACACAATATCTTCTATGGCACAATCTCCTCTATAAGTACAACCATAATTTCCTCTATAGTACAATATCAGCATCATACAAACTGAACCAGTATCAAGATGCTCTTGTACTACCTCTCCGTTATAATCGTTCTTATTGTGATATTGTCTATTCAAGTGGTTAAGACCACTACCACTACTACTACCTCCACCATTACCACTCCCACTACCATTACCACTACTACTACCACCACCAGAACTACTATCCTAACCAGTGTCACTACCGCAACTAGTATCACTACCTACCGAGGGGCTAGTGTAAGCCAGACTACTGATCTTGATGCTGTTCTATAGTGATCGATAGATTGCCAAGTTCTGGCAGAGGTCAAGGCGGAACAGGTTGTGCAATATTGCCTCAACCAGTCCAAGTACCAACCGACTGAGTACCAACCGGTAGCTACCCACCCACTTTACAGCCAATATCCCCCATTATTATATAGGAAGAAAGCTAGGTGGGAAAATTGTTGGGTTGACTCCGATTTGGAGACAATCATGGAGACTGATTTGGTACTGGCTACAATACTGGATTCGGATTCGGGTTCGTGGGGGGATTGGAATGTGAGGTGGTAAATAATCCTGTCCCACCACAGTAATATACTAGCTCCACCACCTGTTCGCAGGCCTCAGTCAGGCCTCTCGGGGTCATCTGGCATCTAGCCGGTTAATGACGGCACGGGGGCTCTGTCCTTTACGAATTTTGCCTTTATTTTTCCTTTCCGCGCGTGGTGGACCTGGCAGATTAACTTGCCTTGTCCTGAATCCACCTGGGTTTCCGGGTGGCTCCTCATACCCCCTTTATTGGGGGCAAATAGGAGTAACGAGTATTTATATATATATATATAAAACTTTATGAGGTTCATTGGTGGTGGGTGGGGAGGACTGGCGGGGGCTGATTGTGGGAGGGGAGGACTAGTGGAGGCTGGTTATGGCAGGGGTGGGTTGGCGGACGTCGGCAGACCCTAAAAAAAAAAAAAAAATATCTTTGCGAGCCTCACTGGTGGCGGGAGGGGAGGACTAGTGGGGGATGGTCATGGCGGTGGGAGGGGTGGGCTGGCGGTGGTGGGAGAAAAGGGCTGGCAGGGGAGGGAAGGACTGGTGGGGGCTGGTCGTGGGAGGGGTGGGTTCGGACCCTAAAAAAAAAAAAAATATCTTTGCGAGGTTCATTGGTGGCGGGAGGGGAGGACTAGTGGGGGCTGGTCGTAGCGGGGGGAGGGGTGGGCTGGCGGGGGGAGAGAAGGGCTGGCGGGGGGAGGGAAGGGCTGGTGGGGGAGGGCTGGCGGTGGGAGGGGTGGGCTGGCGGTGGTGGGGGAAAAGGGCTGGTAGGGGAAAGGAAGGACTGGCGGGGGCTGGTGGTGGGAGGGCTGGCGAGGTGGGCTGGTGGTGGGAGGGGTGGGCTGGTTATAGTGCCTCCGCTGTCGACACCTCCTGTGCCTACTATGTCGACACTCCCATGCCTCCGCTGTCGACACTGCCATGCCTCCACTGTCATCACCTCCTATGACTCCGAGGAAGGGGTGGGCTGGCGGTGGTGGGAGAGGAGGGCTGGCAGGGGGAGGGGAGGGCTAGCGGGACGGTGGGGAGGACTGGCGGGGGGGTGGGCTGGCGGTGGTGGGAGGGGAGGACTGGCGGTGGCTTGTCGTGGGAGTGCTGGCGGGGGGTGGGGAGGACTGGCGGGGGGGTGGGCTGGCAGTGGGAGGGGTGGGCTGGTGGTGGTGGGAGGGGAGGACTGGCGGGGGCTTGTCGTGGGAGGGCTGACGGGGACTGGGGAGGACTGGTGGGGGGGTGGGTTGGTGGTGGGAGGGGTAGGCTGGCGGTGGTGGGAGGGGAGGACTAGCGGGGGCTAGTCGTCGGAGGGCTGGTGGGGAGTGGGGAAGACTGGCAGGGGGGTGGGCTGGCGGTGGGAGGGGTGGGCTAGCAGGGTGGGAGGGGAGGACTGGCGGGGGCTGGTCGTAGGAGGGCTGGTGGGGAGTGGGGAGGACTGGCGGGGGGGTGGGCTGGCGGTGGGAAGGGTAGGCTGGTAGTGGTGGGAGAGGAGGGAGGGTGTGGGGGGTTGTTTTCTTTTATATGCTTGTCTTATATTACTTTTTCCTATCTTTACTCTCATACACTGGCTATGCTCTTCGGGTGATAAAAGTAAGTACCTCACTTCCTTATTCCTTAGTTGCTATAGATGCTAACAAACCTACATACCACATATAGGCAGCGGCAGCGGCGAACTTTGGCTTTGGCCTATTAGGTAGTATTTATTCTATATCTATTGTCTATATCTATCGTCTATTTCTACTATCTATTGTCACGGACTGTCACGGACTATCACCTGCGATTGTCACGAGCTGTCACGGACTGTCACGGACTGTCACGGACTATCACCTGCGATCGCAGGTGATACACACATGCCATGAACTATCACCTGTATCGCAGGTGACATCATGTTGAGTATCACACGCGGAAGCTTACTTACACGTGTGATGAGAAGAGCTTATATCAAAGTGAGTATCACGGGCAAGGATAATTGTATATATATGAGGATGCCGCTGCCATTCTTTGTTCTTGCTCTTCACGCAACGTCTTGTATATTCTAGTTCGCAATACAAGCTGCCTCACGTCTACGCTATTGACCACGTCTACGCTATTGTCCAACGCTATTGTCCACGTCTACGCGATTGTCCACAGTCTACGCCATTGTCTACGACCACGCTATTGTCCCCAAGTCTACGTGCGCTCCCTAGAGTCACGTCCATAGTTCACGTCACAGTCTACGCCGTAACATTACGTTGCGTCCCTACACTCTACTGAGCGCTACTTCGTCCTACGACTACCATGTCTCGACCAACCCAACCCGTTATTGAACTACCATAAGAGGTCACAGACCTGCTTGCACGTTTGCGAGCAGAAGTGCACCCTGCCAACGCCAACACTGACTATACCACTATTATGCAAGAAACTATCACCCTTTTGGATCGAATTCTCGCCCTTCCTGATCGGAGCACAGATGTCACTACCTTACAAACCCAACTTACTGACTCGCAACGATTATTGCAAGAGGCCAGAGAACACGTAGACCTCCAGGAAGCAGTCATCGATGATTTGCGTGCTCAATTGCGAGCTACGCAAGACGTTAGTACCGCCCTAGCCAGAAATCAACAAGGGGGAGGAAATCGAGTTGAGAAGGTTTCCAACCCAGAGAAATTTAACGGCAAAGACTGAAGCAAGCTACGTCCTTTCTTGACTCAACTACGTCTAAAAGCAGCTACATATACCGATGAACAAGCCAAACTGCGCTTGGCAATTAACTCTCTCTTGGACGAAGCCCTTGATCAGGTCATACCATATGTCCAGAATAACAACGTGAATTTGACTAACCTGGATGCCCTTATCACGATCCTTGAAAATGCATTCGGAGATCCCAACAGAGTAGCAAATGCCGAATACAAGCTCCATACTATCACCCAAGGAACGCGTGACTTTGCAGCCTATTTTGCCGAATTCCAGCGATATGCAGCTGAGACAACCTGGAACGATGTAGCTAAGCTAGCTGCTCTCAAAAGAGGTCTGTCTTTCCGACTTCAACAAGACCTTTTGGGAGTACATCCTGAACCAGCTACTTTCGATGAATTTGTCGCTGTTTGTCAACGTCTCGATACACGACGACGAGCCCTACAGTCGCAATTCGGCAATCGCCCTGCGTGTTCAGACCCCGCGCCAACTCCCCGTCCACGTACTAATGCCCCGGCTGTAACCCCCACTGCTACCCTATCAACAGCCACGGGAACGCATGCGGGACCAATGGACCTCTCGGCTGGACGAAGGAAAGTATCCCCGGAAGAACGAGCCAAGCGAATGGCTGAGGGTCGTTGCTACTATTGCGGTGGATTAGGTCATGGGGTAAAAGCCTGTCCTCAAACCCAAAACCGCCCTCTTCAAGCGGCAGAAAGTACGTTACAAGACAATGCTATGTCACCAACGCTAAAAGAATAGCCTCACCTCAGCATGATGGCGCTGATGTGAGGCCACTGAAATCTTCTCTGCGCATTTCTAGTTTATCATTGCAGCCTATGTTGGAGGAAGAGTTAGAAGGGAATCATCTTGTAGTTACTTGCGAATTGAAAGATGATAATAACAACATCCCAACTCATGCTCTCGTAGACTGTGGGGCCACTGGATATGCATTCATAGACAAAGACTTCGCGAGCCATCACCAACTCCCGCTATACAAACTCAAAGAACCTCGAACATTAGAAGTAATCGACGGACGACCCATAGAATCAGGAATTATCACGCACATAACAAAGCTACAAATGACCATCGGACAACATCAAGAACAACTATTCCTATTCGTTACCAAATTGGGACACTACCCTCTTGTATTAGGAATTCCTTGGCTTCGCCGCCATGACGTGAATGTGCGATTTGCACGAAATACGGTTACCTTCGACTCCGAATATTGCATACAGCATTGTTGTCACAAACCCTCGTCTGTTACCGGAATTTCTATACCAATTCCGCAACGACCTCAAATTGCTATGATTACCGGCTCTACCTTCAGTCGCCTAATTAGGAAAGGAAAAGGGGTAGAGAAACCTTTTCGGCTCACTATCTATGAGCTCAATCAGGCTCTTAAACCACCAAAAGAAGAACCTCAAACTGAAGATGACAAGATTAAAGAACTCCTACCCAACGAATATCATGAATTTCTACCACTCTTTAGGAAAGCGGTAGCAGAGGTACTCCCACCTCACCGACCTTATGACCATAAAATCCCATTAAAAGAAGGATTTACACCACCATTCGGACCTCTATATTCCTTGTCAAGACTGGAATTAGAAGCACTTAAAGACTGGATAGATGAAAACCTCTCTAAAGGATTCATCCGAGCCTCATCCTCCCTAGCAGGAGCACCAATATTATTCGTTAAAAAGAAAGATGGATCGTTACGTCTATGCGTTGACTATCGAGGATTGAATGATGGCACCATTAAAAATCGATATCTACTACCTCTAATTCGAGAAACCCTCACGAGATTATCTAAAACACGATACTATACAACCTTAGATATCCGAACTGCTTATAATCTTGTTCGAATGGCAGAAGGAGAAGAATGGAAAACAGCATTTCGAACACGATATGGACTATTTGAAACATTAGTCATGCCATTCGGTCTCACTAATGCCCCAGCCAGCTTTCAACACTTCATCAATGACGTCCTCCATCCATTCCTCGACAATTTCTGCACAGCTTACCTCGATGATATCCTCATATACAGCGATACATTAGAAGAACACAAACACCATGTATCACAAGTATTACGCGCACTACAAAAGGTAGGCCTATATCTCAAACCGGAGAAATGCGAATTCCATAAGACAAAAGTACAGTATCTTGGCATGATTATATCCCCAGATGGAGTACAAATGGACCCCGGTAAGATAAAGGCCATCATCGACTGGCAATCCCCAACGAATCTCCATGACGCCAGAGCATTCCTAGGATTTGCCAATTTCTATCGACAGTTCATAAAAGATTTCTCCACCATAGTAGCTCCCATAGTAAAGCTCACTAAAAAGGATATACCCTGGAAATGGGATAATGAATGCGAATTCGCATTCCAACATCTCAAACAGGCATACACCACAGCCCCTATACTTCGACACTTCGACCCTGACAATGAGATATTAATTGAAACCGATGCATCTGATTACGTCTCCGCTGGCATACTTTCGCAATACGATGAACATGGAATACTACACCCCGTAGCATACTTTTCAAAGAAACACACCCCAGCCGAATACAACTACGAAATCTACGACAAAGAACTCATGGCAATTATACGATGCTTCGAGGAATGGCGACCAGAACTGGAATCGACCGCCCATCCAATAAAAGTACTCTCTGACCACAAGAATCTAGAATACTTCATGTCCACAAAGCTACTTAACCGCCGCCAAGCACGATGGTCAGAATACCTATCTCGGTTCAACTTCAAAATCATCTACCGACCAGGAAAAGCCGCCGGCAAGCCAGACGCCCTCACTCGGAGGTCAGGAGACCTCCCTAAGGAGGGGGATGAACGTACTAAATTCCAACATCAAATAGTATTAAAACCCCACAATCTGGCACACAATTTGGCAATAAATGCGACAGTAAATAATGACCAATCAATCGAGGACCTATTTCAACAAGGATTTGCTATTGATCCGCTACCACGAGAAACATTGGAAAAGTTGCGACAGGGACAAAAACAATCGAAGGATATCTCTTTAGTGGAATGTCAAGAGGATAATGGCAAGTTAACGTTTCGGGGAAAAATTTATGTACCAAACTATAACCCCCTGAAGGTACGGCTAATCGAAGAACATCATACGACCCCAATGGCAGGACACCCTGGACGCTCTAAGACGCTCGAGCTATTATCACGACAATATTACTGGCCTCGAATGCATAAGGAAGTAGATCGCTATATACGGAACTGTCATTACTGTTAACGTTCCAAGTCATCACAGCATGCTCCTTTCGGAATCTTACGACCAATGCCAATACCGCAAGGGGCTTGGCAAGATATTTCAATGGACTTCATCACGGGATTACCTTGGTCAAATGGCTACAATGCAGTCTTAGTAGTTGTGTGTCGATTAACAAAAATGCGCCATTTCATACCTTGTCGGGATACTATTACAGCTGAGAAGTTAGCAGATCTCTTCGTACGACATATCTTCCGGCTCCATGGCCTACCTAAAACCATCGTTTCAGATCGAGGAACTCAATTTATTGCAAAATTCTGGAAAGCACTATGTCAAATTCTTCAGGTGAAGTTACTGCTTTCAAGCCCATTCCATCCGCAAACCGATGGCCAAACGGAACGAATCAATGCTATACTAGAACAATACCTGCGCATATATGTAAACTACCTTCAAGACGATTGGGAAGAGTGGCTTCATCTAGCTGAATTTGCATCGAACAACCAAGCATCGGAAACAACAGGTGTATCCCCATTCTTCGCCAATTACGGTAAAGACCCACTCTGGCAATTCGACTTCTCGCCTGCACCAAAAGAATCAGGAGAATGGAGTGCCATACAAGTAGCCACGAAGATAAAAGAACTAACGGAACACTTACAAAATGAGATGGCAAGAGCTCAAGCAAGACAACAGGAGCAAGCGGACAAACGACGAAGTCTAGCGCCAGTACTAAAAGAAGGAGACCTCGTATGGTTCAATGCTCAACATGTCGCTACCCAACGCCTAAGCAAAAAGCTGGATCACAAACGTATTGGACCTTATAAGATCTCCAAAGTGATATCACCATATGCCTATGAACTTGACTTTCCACCAACGGTTCACTACCATCGAGTCCAACATATATCACTCTTGGATCCCGCAGATAACAATCCACTACCTGGCCAAAACAACCCACCACCCCCGCCAGTCATAGTTGACAACGAAGAGGAATGGCACGTAGAGGAAGTTCTCAATTCGCGCATTCGACGGAAGAAACTCCAATATTTGATCAAATGGGTAGGTTATGACAATCCAGATTGGGAACCAGCTATCAACGTGAATAAACTGAAAGCCATCGACGACTTCCATACTCGATATCCAGACAAACCAGGACCTTTACCAGAGGATGCCTAAGCCTCAAGGGACTTCGGCCCTTAGGAGGGGATATTGTCACGGACTGTCACGGACTATCACCTGCGATTGTCACGAGCTGTCACGGACTGTCACGGACTGTCACGGACTATCACCTGCGATTGCAGGTGATACACACATGCCATGAACTATCACCTGTATCGCAGGTGACATTATGTTGAGTATCACACGCGGAAGCTTACTTACGCGTGTGATGAGAAGAGCTTATATCAAAGTGAGTATCACGGGCAAGGATAATTGTATATATATGAGGATGCCGTTGCCATTCTTTGTTCTTGCTCTTCACGCAACGTCTTGTATATTCTAGTTCGCAATACAAGCTGCCTCACATCTACGCTATTGACCACGTCTACGCTATTGTCCAACGCTATTGTCCACGTCTACGCGATTGTCCACAGTCTACACCATTGTCTACGACCACGCTATTGTCCCCAAGTCTACGTGCGCTCCCTAGAGTCACGTCCATAGTTCACGTCACAGTCTACGCTGTAACATCTATGTACATAATATACAATATGGAGATATACAAATATTACATATGTAGTATATACGAGAAGTGTAACCAATAGCTATACAAGCCCGTTGAGTCTTTTTCTTGACAAGAATATGAATGTAGTCTGCATCCACTGGCGCTGGCATTGAACTGCATAGTGCTCGAAATACCTCGAGTCTGAACTGCTTATGCGATAAAGAAGGATTATACATACGATATATAATGTAGCTGTTCACAAGTGTAATGTCCAATAGCCAGTAAAAGAGTGACAGCCATGAACGACAACCTGGTAGCTGTGTATAGTAATATGATCGCAACTAATTAGCAATGTCTACTCCCCCCATGTGATTGTTGAAATCATTAATCATGAGTGGAATTATGAGCAGCTTACACACATTAGGACCAAATACTTGATAAACCATAGGAAGGCCTTTTCTAGGTCTTTTTCGATTAGTAACTACACCATCATTAAGATCATGAATTGTAGTCATAATGAAAATACCAGCATTATCCTGCCACCGAGCACACAAGACATTGTCTTCGGGGAGTGGAGCTAAGTCACCCCACTCAACATTCTTACTATTATCATCATATGCTTACAGTGCAATTGGAAGCTGAGCTTTGCGTGTAGTACCACAAGCACCAATACCCAACTCTCGAAGGGTTGCAAATAATGTAGTATTGCTGAAGAAACTGTCAAAATATATGCTATATTGGTACTTGTGGTATGGCAATAGCTGTGCTAGCCGCAAGCATGTTAAGAATACTGGAGTAAGATCCCGAGAAATTGGGGGAGGCATTGGCAGAGATATTGGTGGCAGAGGTATTGACAGAGGTAGCGGAGGCAGTGGAGGTAGTGTTGACACAAATAACATTAGCAGGGGTAGTATTGGTAGAGGCGGCAAAGGTAGCAAGGGCATTAGCATAGGAGGCAACACTGGTAGTGGAGTAGTCTGGTATAGCGGAGGTAGTCCAATAGTGCCTAAAGATCTATTAACTCTAGAGTAGAATTCAAAGCCATATATATAGCCATGATCACATATAGCATATAGAAGATCCACTATTGCAATACCACGAGCCAAACTCCAGCATGGTTCCAAGCCAAAAGCACTAGAAAGTCAAGTGTTGAAGCTACGGGGACCTATCAAAAAAATTAAGCGAAGTTTATAGATATGCAGGAGGTTTATTGATAGCCTGCACTAGACTTCCTCTGCTTAGTATACTATGTGATCGCTGCCAAGGGACTAGCGAATAACTCGAGTAGATACGGTATCGTGCTACCTAGTAGCTCCGAATGTACACTACTAGCTCCGAATATATGCTAGTAGCTCCGAATATACGATAGTAGCTCCGAATGTATTATGTTAGTTAACCCGTATAGCGTATACTTTGTATCTAGTATCACCTGCGATTGCAGGTGATGAAGAGTGGTGTATATGACGTATACTTTGTATGTAGTATCACCTGCGATCGCAGGTGATGAAGAGTGGTATATATGGCATATACTTGTATGTAGTATCACCTGCGATCGCAGGTGATGAAGAGTGGTATATATGGCATATACTTGTATGTAGTATCACCTGCGATCGTAGGTGATGAAGAGTGGTGTATATGGCATATACTTGTATGGCGTATACTTGTATATAGTATCACCCGCGATCGCAGGTGATGAAGAGTGGTATATATGGCATATACTTATATGTAGTATCACCTGCGATCGTGGGTGATGAAGAGTGGTATATATGGCATATACTTATATGTAGTATTACCTGCAATCGCAGGTAATGAAGAGTAGTATATATGGTATATACTTGTATGTATATAGTGTATATTTGTATGTAAGTATCACCTGCGATGAAGAGTGTGTATATTTGCTACCGCACTCAATGGATTATCTAACTCTAAATTCAAACTCAACTATAAAGGGAAAACCAGCAGCAGCTACAATAGCGAGAAGAAATCACTTATCATCATGATAATAAGATTAATAATTCGGATGTCCAGGATATAGATTCAGATGGTGACAAGCCTATAGAAAATAGAATTAGGTTTTCTGTAGACTATGAGGCAGGTAAGATTATTGTATTGCATCCATTTACAAAAGAGAAATACCCAATATACAACTTCTTTCAACTATTTCAACATGTACTGGATTTCCCATACCAGCATTCCAACCCTTACCAATGAAATCTGCCTACACTGGATTTTCCACACCAGCATTCCAACCCTTACCAATGAAACCTGCCTATCTCGCGGTAGTTATGCCGTAATGAATAAAAAAAAAAAAAAAAAAATGAAACCTGCCTACTCTGAGTCACTTATTTCAATGACATTTGCGCCCATTAGATCCATGTATCCTTTTACCCTTCTACGTATGACCTCTATATCAAAGCCCTCTGCTCCACGCAATGTTTCCCGCGCCATCTGCTCAATAGCAAGAGCGTCTTCCTTCGCTTGGTCGTCTTTTGCTTCACTCATCAACTTATCAACCCTGTCATCAAGATCAATGACTTCCATGACAGACGTGTTGAATCCAATAAATTTCTTCTTCTTTTTTTCCCCGATGCTACTTCTTCTCCTCTTGCGACTTGTGCCCTGAACTTTACCTCTCGATTCCTCACCACTACCCGATCCTTTGTCTTCCCTAGATATCCCCGATGCTGCCCCTGACCCCAATGCTGCTCCCAATGCTTTCCTCGATGCTTTCCCCAATGCTGCCCCCGATGCTTTCCCTGGCACTGATACTTGTCTACTCCCAGATGCACCACCTGTAGTCAATGCCTTCTTCCCATTTTGCTTGTGTTTATTAGTATTCTTCTCATCAGCTACATCCTTGAGCATTAGCCATTTAAACTTCTTCGTCTTTCGAGTCTTAATTCGAAGTTGTATGCGTTCTTCGAGGAGCTTCTTTGCTTCATCGCACGTGGTATTTTCCTCTACAAATACTGCTAATGCCCTAAGGAATTCTTCCGCAGGAAATAGGGGCATGATATAGTCAAGTTCATCCTCCCAGTCAGTACCCCAAACTTGGACGATCTTAGTCTTTGTACGACCCTTCTTTAGTTCCGATTGTCGGTGTATATCGGCAAGCAGTTGAATCATCTCGGTTAACTCAAACCTAACTTCCGCATCTTCCTTCGTCCTTTTCATTTACTTAAAGTCATCTTCTGAGCAATTGTCGATGAGATTCTTTAGTATGTGGGCAAGATAAATTCCCTCTTCAGTTCTTCCTTGAGCAAAACTAAATATTTTCTTCAGCAAATTTCCATTTATTTACTCCTTTAAGACTGTTCCACTCCTCTACTACCCTATCATCAATACCCCTACTCTTATAAAGGACCCTTTCGACCGCAAGGGTAATTGAGCGTGTGATCGACATAGCGTGCAGATAGTGGGCGTAAGTGAGTATGGTAGTGACAGTTTTAAGCAGGTATAGTATTATAAGTAAATGAGTATGGATAGTTGTAAGTAGGTAGTATTATGGAATATGAGCCTGAGTTAGCAGCGATACGTGTGAGTGGAGGATTATATACCTCCCAGAGCTGGCCAACATGGTTTGTTTCAGAGATCCCTTTGTTCTCTATCTTAACAAATGACTTCGCTAGTTTGCTATTATGGTAAGCAATATTCCGATGAATCACGTAAGCAATGTTCCGATGAGAGACAAACTATTGGGGGTGGATCGAAGTGTTAATAATCACACTGGTAGTGGAGTAGTCTGGTATAGCGGAGGTAGTCCACTAGTGCCTAAAGATCCATCAACTCTGGCCTAGAATTCAAAGCCATATCTATAGCCACAATTACATATAGCATATATCTTGTACCCCTAATTAATTGGCTTATTTGGCATCTTTAATGAGTGCTTTGAGGGGGCCGAAATATAAAATCGGGTTAAATTGTTGCTTGTAGTTTCATCGTTTTCAACTTCACTTCCTTTTCTACTGTAGAGACTCGAGTTATTCAGCAGTAGTGCTATTACATACATACATATGCAATGTCCAAGATATATTTTTATTTGCTTTGCCTAGCCTGATTGGCAACAAGACTATGATTTGCCATGAGTCATGTACGCTCGTACCAACCAGACTACTAGGTCAGCCTCACAGCTGGCCTGCGAGCGTCACAAATGGCTTGGCAGCGCCAACCCATTAGGGAAAGTATTTACCCACTGGATCGAGAAATAATATCAGGCCTCGGAACCTAGTCCGGTTGCACAACCCCTCCGTAGTCTTGTGAAAGGCGCTCAGGGAGGGTTTGCACCAACAAGGCCTAGTATTTGCCTGCCAGGCTAACCCCATTAGCTCAACCTTTGCCCACACAAAAAAACTCACTACCTTTCTTCTCTGGCTCTTTGACACTCCGCCACTTGACACTTCAATACTTCGACACTTCATCAGCTCATCATGCAAAAATGTAGTCAGCTACCCAGCCAAACACGTCTCATCAGGGCCTGGATCTCCAAACCCTTTTCTTGCCTAACGCCGCACCCCCAATTGCTACCCAGCCAAACATGTCTCCTCAGGCCTGGACCTCCGAACCCTTTCCTTGCCCAATACCCAAGATCTAATCGCCCAATCCCTTGATCTCTTGGAGCCTATTCGGCGCGGGGAAGCACTGGTGACAATGGCCCACCAGCTGATCGAAATCAGGCAAGAGTCCAGATCCACTTTGGGGGTAGCGGCTCACCATATCTTAGAGGCGATTGAGGGATACAAGCCTTGGGAATCAATGGGAATACGTCGAAATGACTATTCCCAGATGGCCGCGATGGGCGAGTTAAAAGAGCTGGCCCAATTCCACCATGACACCATGCGCCACAAGGCGAAGGCGGAGAAAGTGCTGCGGGACAAATGGGGCTCAAACTGGCGAAGACAATTGCAAGATCTATCTCCCCCCTCGGATAGCACTCACTACCTCTGGGAGCTCGCCAAAGTGGCAACCCTAGTTGCCCTCCCAGAAAGCATTAAGTTGTTCAGGTTTTTGGTAGACCGGCCCAAAAAAAACCCTCAGCGGGGCATCAGCAAGGAGACACATCTGAAGCCTGGGGACTTGAGAATCCTTAGGGGTACCATCGAGAGGAAAATCCCATCCGAAAGCAGTTTTGGAATCACGCTAAGCCCAACTCCAAACAGCGACAAGGTTGGAGTGGGGCCTGGGGATCAAAACCCCGATACACAATCCGAGCCTACAGAGGCCAGACACC
Organism: Tirmania nivea; assembly: GCA_015179035.1. NCBI lineage: Eukaryota > Fungi > Ascomycota > Pezizomycetes > Pezizales > Pezizaceae > Tirmania > Tirmania nivea. Next base: position 28,741 of record WHUY01000207.1, read on the forward strand.
TGGTTGTTAGGCAAGGCCAAATGGCTCCAGCAATAGCGCAACCATGAATCCCAAAACGGCCGGCAGCCGAGCTTTCGCTGGTTGGCGGGGAGGCCACCCGGGAGCGTAATGGTCACAATCACCACGGGTTCGACCATGACAATGATGGCAACAATGATGGTAACAACAATGGCGAGAGTTGGTGGGACAGCGATGGCAGCAACAATGATGGCAAGAGTTGGGGGGACAGCGATGGCGGCTCACAACACACAAGTCCCAGGACAGCCAAACGAGTCAAGGGCCCTTATCGTTGTGATTGCCAGGAACGGCTGGGTCCGGTGGTATTGCTCATTGAAAAGTTAGATCCTAAGGCAATTGGGGACTGCCAGGAAGTATTAAGGGAACTCATCTTCAGTGACCACGGATATGAGGATGAGTTTGATGGAGAACACTTTACACAACTTTGTTCCAGACACCGACAACGTACCTTGGCCAGATTAGGCTTGCAAACTAATATGTTTTCTCATCAAGCTGGCCTGGCCTTCTTACGCCAGATGAGAGCGCATGTAGAAGGGCTGGACGAATTTCGTATGGACGACAGTTGGTACAAGGTATTGTAAAATTCTTCTTCTGTTTGTAAAAAATAACATTCTAACTGGCTAGGTCTTCCAAATGAGCGCAAGGGAACAGTGGCCCGAAGACTTGCTAGGGGTTTGCCAATTTACCTGGGTGCCACCTTTAATAAATTATGGCGATCGGCGGAAAAGCATCTTTGAGGAGATTGCTGGCCAAGGTTCATGGTTGCAATTCCAGGAAGAAGGAACTTTAAATACTGACATGTTTGACTGGCTTATAAACAACGCCGAAATCAGACCCATGATTTTAGAAGAATTTGCCTGCTACCGATATCACTTACGAGACAGGAATGGGCGGCCTAATCGGGGTTGGGGGCGCAATATGTTTCACAGCGTAATACAGCAGGTTATCAGATAAGACCCTTTATACTATATGCTGTCCTCTGCCGCTTGACCGGACGCCAATTATCGTCTAATCAACTATCCTTACTACGTTGCGGACAAGCGAGCAGGAGACAGTACGTTTTTCCGCCATGTGGATCTTTCCCCTGCTCGGTATATTCACTCGGCCGGGACGCAAGGCGGGTTCAGCTCCCCTAAAAGTCCCTACCCCACCACTGCCGGTATAGGCAGAGGGGACCTCACAATACAGGGCGGAGTGGCCATCGATGATGAAACAGCTGAAGGGGGATGCACGGAGGTTGTGAAGGGGTTTCACCAGCGCATTGGCTCTTGGTGGACTACCGTGGAGGAACAGCTGGTCAAAAAGGGTTTGCGGCCGCCAACTGGACTGGTGACGAACTTGGATTCCCACGTGTGGACCAAGGACGATGAGCACAAATATGGGTCTTTTATACCAGTGCCAATGGAGGCTGGCCAGGCTCAAATCACGATGGCGAAGGTTATTCACGATAGCACTGTGACCACGGCTGCCCACCGGCGGCTAGTTTTTCCGTAGTACACTGGGATTCAGGACGACCACCAAACCCTTGATCAGATGGAGGCAGGAACTTGGGAACCGGTCGCCGGTGCACACAGAGACTTTGTGCCTGAGCCATGCTCTGGGCCTTCCGGTTATCCTCATATGTATGGATGCACCAAAGCCTTTGGTGGCTGCGTCAGCGTCCGAGGAGTAGCTCCAATCTGTGATGCCTTGGTCAGCGGGTGCAAATATACGGACTTCGTAGTCTTGGGGGATGTTGCTTGTCTGTTGGGCGAAGATAAAATTGCCGCTGCGAGGAGAGTTAACGAGATTCGGAAGGTCCTTTTGGTATCCTACCAAAATTGGTATTCTCAGTCCGTCAAAATGGAACAATTGGCATATAGTTCAAACAGCTATTATTACGTTAATGGGAGCAATGCTCTAGGCGTCGGGGCCAATTAAATTGGAGAGCCAAAAAAAAAAAGGGTAAATTTATTGCTTGTAGTTTCATCATTTTCAACTTATACATGGTCAAGCTGCTATATTTTCTGCTATTTACCTGACATCTTGCGTGCGTTGACTATCTTGTATATTATTCTTTTCTTCTGAATTCATTGCTTTGCCATAAGTTGCCATAAGTTCATTGCTTTGCCATCAGTTGCCGTGAATTCATTGCTTTGCCGTGAGTTACCATGAGTTCCTTGCTTTGCCATCTTTGCCATGAGTTTATTGCTTTGCCATAAGTTCATTGCTTTGCCATTGATAATATTTCCCGATCTGGCGCGAAAAATAACAGCAAGAGAAAAGTTCCTCACAAGAGGTTCATTTCTCTAGAAATATTAGGCCAAGTGATTAATTACTGGGTTTCGCGACTCGGGTTGGCAAATACTTTTCCAAATGTATTAGGGCCACCAAGCCTGTAACGCTCGCAGGCCAGCGAGGGTTGAATGTGAGATACTTGGCCAAATGAGTTTGCGCTGCAGATATTTCCCAATCTGGTGCGGAAAATAATAGTAAGAGAAACATTCCTCACAAGAGGTTAATTTCTCTGGAAATCTTAGGCCAAGTGATTAGTCACTGGGTTTCGCGACCCGGGTCGGCAAATACTTTCCCAAATGTGTTAGGGCCACCAAGCCTTTGACGCTCGCAGGCTAGCGAGGGTTGAATGTGAGATACTTGGCCAAATGAGTTTGTACCGCAGATATTTCCCAATCTGGCGCAGAAAATAACAGTAAGAGAAACGTTCCTCACAAGAGGTTAATTTCTCTGGAAATCTTAGGCCAAGTGATTAGTCACTGGGTTTTCTGACCCGGGTCAGCAAATACTTTCCTAAATGAGTTAACGCCGCCAAGCCTTTTACGCTCGCAGGGTTAGATGCAAGATGCTTGGCCAAATAAGTTTGCGCCGTAGATATTTTCCGATCCGGCATAGAAAATAACAGTAAGAGAAAAGCTCCCCACAAGAGCTTGATCCCTCTGGAAACCTTAGGCCAACTGACTAGTCACTGGGTTTCCCAACCCCAGTAAATACTTGGCCAACTGGGTTGGCACCGCCAAGCCATTTCGATACTGGCAGGCCAGTGAGCCTGGGTTGCACAAGCCTGGGGCGCGCGTACTTAGATCGGCTAGCGCAAAGTGGATTATGCTTGACCAAATGAGTTTGTGCGATGGAGGGAATCGCAAAGCCCTTGGCCCTTAATTACTTTTCTCGTTTCTTACTCTTCGTACCGCCCCTCCAATCCGAAGAAAAGATGCCTCCACCCACTTCTGACGCAGCTCCAATCCTCCCTGTTAGGACCCAAACACTTAGAGATCTTGGACCAAAGTCCCAGAATACTATGGGCCAACCTTATGAAGCTGATCCAAAGGCCAGGGAAGAGCAAGGAAGTTTAGGTCTGATACCAATCCCAATTCCCATAGTGTCCCTGTCCTAATCTCGCATTTAGACCCTATTTCCACCATGGGGTCCATGAGTCGATTGACAGACCAGCTGGAGATCAAAGCTCACTATGATCTTGCCATCCGCAGTTGTCAAACCGCCGACCTTCCCGAGTTTTATGAAAACTTCTCGACCATGCTGGTAGAAACTGAAGAGTCCGTTTGCGCACTTGCCGCCGAATATCAAGCGCACTTGGATGGGCTCACTGTGGAGGACTACCAGCAAATGGGTGTCGAAAAGTCAATCTTGATGAAAAGGGTTCAATATCAGCACATTGTTGAGCTCAAGAGGTAAGATGCAAAAATATTAAAGAATAAGGAGGCACACGGACGTCGCCTCGCTAGGGCATGGGGTGACGACTGGCAGTCCGAACTGGAGGGACTTTTGCCAAGGGAGCCAAAGGAGGATTGCTTATATCGTTTGGCCCGATTTGCCTATGGCCCTGGAAAAATGCTCACTGAAGAGGCACTAAGGGACGGATTTCGAGAGATCATTAAAAATCGTCAAGATTGTCCTCACATCTCCAAGGCCAGTGATATTCAGACCATTGATATTACGAAATTTGAGCAGCGGTTAGCAAGGAGTTTGACCCGCACTATACTATCAATCAGCAAGGAGGTGGCTCCTCTCAATCCCTCAAGTTTAGGTTCGGTTGCCCCTGCGACAGCAGATGTGCGAACAGCCCGGGAATAATCGGCAGAGGAACTATCCGCAAAGGAACCAGCAGCACAGGAACAAACTACGGGGGAACAATCTACACTAGAACAAGGGGCGGCACAGGACTAAGTGGTAGTCCCAAGTCCAGGTAGGGAAGTTGTGCCTGAGCAGGAAACCACAGCAATTGCGGGTAAGTGAGGTCCCACCTAATGTGAAAATCAAAATTAAAATCAAGGGTGGGTGCTGACTTACGTGAAGGCGGAGTACCCAGAGGCGCTCCAAACGGCTTGGCTAATAACACGATAATACTTTCTCGCAAGCCCCTGGGAAAACGCCGCAACCCTTCACCTTCCTTATCCAGGCGAAATGTCAAGCGAAGGGCCATTATTCAACCTCCGCCCACAAAGATCTTCATTGATCTTACAAATAATGATAATCCAAACATGCCAAGCGACATTGCCATTTATTTTGAGAAGTTGAAGGAAGATGCAAGAAACGGTGATGAACCTGATGCGGTTGAGGATGCGCAAGTAGCCAGTGACATGATAAAGACTTTGCTGGGCAATGGTGGTTTTAACATGGAAGACCCAGTGGATTAGACCCTGTTCCTGCGTAGGATGTACCTTTGTTTTGATTCGGCTGGAGTAGGGCAACTTCCTTGTTTGAATGATCTGTTTGGCAGGCCCAATGAATCTGTGGAGGACATGGAAGATGATGATGAGGAGGCCAGTGCTTGAATAATGGTTTCAGATTTCTTTCACTATTCAGGTTCAATGTTGTAGAATTTGGTAGTTTTCTCTTATTTCTGGTGATTGTACTCTCTTCTTGTTTTTCGATGTCACAGCATTTGGGCCCTGTTATTGATGCTTGGTCAATTTTATTTTTGTCTCTCTTGCCATCTTGGCCTGTCTCTTTTATTTCCACAATCAAAAAGTGCAATTTCCTTGGCGTTCTCTGCGCTCTCCTAGACCTTTTATGAATCGATTTCATTATTTCCGACCTCGAGCGACTTCCGTAGACTTGGAAAGTCGAGAAGTCTCAGGGAATAAACACCACAACATCTCTATTTTGTGTAGAACGTCCAACCACAATAACTAGGACCTTGTCTGCCAAAGTCTTAACATTTTTTCCTTTACTGTGAGTTAATGGCTTTGATTCATACAGCAAAGCAATGAATTCACGGCAAAGCAATAAACTCATGGTCTGGGTTCTTAAACTTTAGAGGCTCACAACGCAACAACAACAAACTCAATTGCACCAGTAATTTATTGATTATAGGTATACCCCATAGTCCTGAGCGCAGTTTTCTGGGTCCCGAGCATAACGTTTATCGCTAGCTGTCGGCAAAACAGCTGGCAAAACAGGTAATTATATGACAAACTCATTAGTTGTTGTGCAAGCGATATTAGCTGGAAAAATAACAGAATGTATGAGAAACTCATTAGTTGCCGAGCAAGCAATAATACTGCAAAAACAATAGAATATCAGGGTAACTAGTTAGCTGCGGGGCAAGGCAAAAACAGGTGAATGATAAACTCGTTAGTTGCCGCGCAAGTGATATTAGCTGGAAAAACAATAGAATTGGTAACTAGTTACCTGCCTGGCAAGGCAAAACAGCTGACTAGGTGATTATATGACAAACTCGTTAGTTGTCGGGCAAGCGATAATAGATGCAAAAATAACAGAATATCAAGGTAACTAGTTAGCTGCCGGGCAAGGCAAAAACAGGTAATTAGATGACAAACTCATTAGTTGCCGCGCAAGCGATATTAGCTGGAAAAACAACAGAATTGGTAACTAGTTAGCTGCCAAGTAAGGCAAAACAGCTGGCAAAATAGGTGATTATATGATAAACTTGTTAGTTGCTGGGCAAAGCAAAAGAGCTGGCAAAACAGGTGAATATCTGACTAAGTGTCATGGATCATCCTTCACCTGTCACAGATCTTGTCACGGATACTGTCACGGACACTGTCACGGACACTGTCACAGACACTATCACGAATACTATCACGACTACCATGACTATCGCACCGTGAACCTCGACATTATACTGGTAACCCATGTACTTACCGGCATAAAAGCATACTACCTTAGACTCGATCTCCTGGAACCTTATGTCCTGCGACAGTCGTGCTAGTACTGGCATGACTCTCATCGATCCTCTCGCATTTGATCCCTATTCTGGACTAGTTAGACTACTGACCGCATCCCGGAAGTTCTAACTAGGTATTCATTTAACTAGGGAATCTACTAGATTAGTCTAGTAGAATAACCTTACTTCCCTTGAACCTTAGGACCTGCGAGAGTCGTGCCGGTACTGGCACGACTCTCAAATGAGAAATCGATCTTCCTGCGCTACCTTTATCTACTGTTTCTTTGCGCCTCACCTTATTAGTGTTGAAGAATTTATCCTCCCTAGAACCTTATTTATGCGCCTCTCGTATATTTGTATGTGGTTGTTTGCGCATCCCTTGTATATTCTATCACAAGTCCCTTGTATATTCTATCTTCTGTTCTGCCGATACGCCTCAATTAGGTATTTCGACATATGCTTGCTTCTCTTTCGTTGTGATTAGACTAGGCTATCTGATAAGTGCACTGACTCTCTATAAAAGAGGTCGGTTTTTGCCTTCTATGTTGTCTTTCTTCTTCACGCAACAACTTGTTCACTTCCTTGTATCTAGTATCTTAATATCTATCTCGAGCATAGTTCAGACTCCTTCATTATCCGTAACCCTCTCGAAACTTCGCTCGATCACTCACGTAATATCCTCTATGTGTGTGATACTCGACATCTGTGCGACCACTTACTCGAGTGCTGGATAATACCTTTCCCATCACCTGCGTCGCAGGTGATATACTCCTACACCCGTTCATAACACCAAGTCGTTAGCTGCAGGGCAAGGCAAAACAGCTGGCAAAATAGGTGAATATCTGACCAAGTCATTAGCTGCCGGGTAAGGCAAAACAGCTGGCAAAATAGGTGATTATATGAGAAAGTATTTAGCTGCCAGGTAAGGCAAAACAGCTGGCAAAACGTAGGGGTGTTATGTGTGTAATGGGGGGGTAAAAGCTGTTGAGCAACTAAGGACCCGGCGGGAAGAATAAGACATAGTAGAGGAGAAAAGAAATTATTTAACATAACCGCAAATAACATACTCAAACCCATGAGTCATGCCGATAGTAGCACGACTCTTACTGCTCAACAAGAAAGGGGAGCTAACGATCTTTATATCCTCAATTTATTCTAAACATAGTGATATTCTTAGGATTTTGCTACACTTGCGCAAGAAGTGTGAGGTTAGTCTCTTAAAACAGTAAATATATTAGTTAAGAGGCTAGAAGTTGATTTACATTTATTTATCATTAAAACTATAGCTATTATTAAACGTTACATATACAGAATTATTATCTCATATGCGCTATATTAACTCCTCCTCCCTAGTTCTAATATCTATACTTCTTTTTCTATTATCGAGGAGGAGGCGGTACTGGTAATGGGGGTTGTAGGTTGTAGAACTGAAGGTTGAAGAATTATAGGTTGCAGATTCTCTTCATTTTCCCCAGCTAATCTATTGTTAGTTAATTCTAGTTTTAAAGTACTTGTTTACTATAATAAGATAGTGATAGGGAAACCTCGCCATGGATATTTCTATATATGAGTATTGAATAAAAAAAAAAAAATACCTAGCCTTCTTATACATTTCAATGTCAGTATTTAGCCTCCAATTTTTAATATATTTCTAAAGGATAATGATATGTAGTTTTAAACATGTTTAATAGTATTTTTTGGGGGGAATTAAGTACTCGTGTATACAACCTTAAGAGTCGCTGACGAGCCAGCTGCTCGGTTCAAGCACTCTACCTTCCACTACCAAGATTTGGGGCTAATTTCAGGATTCCTTCACTGACTAACTGAGCACGGAAAAACCTCCCTCGAGAACTAAACTCGTGCTTCTTCGAATCACTTGGGGTGAGTCATGCTATTCGCATTATACTAACCCTAAGTTTTATTGGTCTTTGGTACTAACACCCTTTAGATTTCCAACCCGGGTCGGGATATGCCACATATCCAGTTATAATACTCATGTTACAATAATAACTGATGGCTGATTGCAGCATTACCCCTGCAGACGCAGCTTTCCTACTAATGTTTATGAAGTAATATGCATTAAGCCTTTTACTCGTTTGACACTCACTACTCATTTTATAGATATGAATATTAATAGATTTTCTTTTCATCAAACATTGACTTTATAATTATAATAAATACCTACATTCAATACCCAGTAGTTCAATTAATGATGTCGACACCTTTGCTTTCGCCCTGCTCCATCACCTGCACAGTTAATTTTGCAGAGCAAGATAAGCTTCTTCCGGGGTGTGTAGATTATCGAAACAAATCTGTTTACTAATGCTGCCTTTTAGCCTATTGTGCCTTTCATACCACAACTACTTGCCCTCACTTTATTGGCCTTTATGCACCAGGACATAGATTATATGGCAAATATGGAATACGCTCAATAGAAGAAAATCTAATATGCTGGTATTGTGTCCAACCAACGATTTGCTTTACTTGCAATCCACAAATTGCAGGTTTTCATAAAACCAAAGCTTGTGCCTCTACTATTATTTCTATTAAAAATAAGAGTTCAGGTAAAATTAAGTAGAAGAGTATTAAAGTAATTGATGAGTAAGTTCTATATTGAAAAAGGTTAAAGCCCCATTGTTTATTATCTTATAGCTAACTTAATAATATAGGACTTCAGAGGCGATCTCATCCTTCGGCTCCCTGGACTCAAAATCCCTTCACGCAGTAAGGAATGAAGAGGAAGGTGAAGGATGGAGTGAGGATAGGAGGGATGAAAGAAGAATCATGAATGGGGAGGGAACGTTCAGGGTTTCTGATTGTTCAAATAGGATTGGGAATATTGGGATAGTAGGGAATTGGAACAAGGTAACATAGGCTCGTCTGCTTAGCGTTCCTTTTGTAGGATTATTGGGGCGTGAAAATACACCTAAGATTCAGGGTAATATAGTTGCCATGAGTTAGGCGCATATTGAGTAGCCGCCCTATCACAAAAACAATGCAGTTTCTTTGCTACCCTACTGAAAAGGCTATGTTCTCCATAGTCAATACTCACATATATCCTATTAGCTAGACTTACGTAAGTGACAATTATATACAAACCATTGCGCAGAGGTGCCTACTTGATATCTAAATCAGACCTAAAGTAAGCAATTACTTATAGCTTAAACTCTCAAGTATAGGACTTACGTATT